>JADMLD010001503.1:0-46382 GCA_017589585.1 Phylloscopus whistleri
TGCCTGCAATGCCAAGGCTTGCCTGAGGCTCAGAGGTTTTGTCTCTGGGAAAAATTAGGAGGTCTTGACAAATAATTGTAACATGCTGTTAAAGAGAATCACAGGAAGGAATGACAAAATCCCCAAATGATTGGGTATTCTGTTCCTTTGTAACATTTTGCTCTTGTTAATGCAAATTGTGCTCACATATGTTATTCAGTGGCCAGTTTACTGCATCCTATATTTGAGTCCCTCGTAACATACATAAGAATTAATACATTGTGCCTGTTCTGTCTTCACCTGCAAAAAAATTCTGAAAAGGAAGAGGGACATAGAACTATAGATAATCTGCATAGGAACACACAAACTTTTCTTATATTTCAACTGAGGAGGGTCTCTATCCCATGACTTTACCTTCTGTTTTGGCTTCCAGTGAATCCCATGATGCAGAGCAAAACTTAGTAGGAAGAATGAAGTTTTCCACCCCAGATGGTAAATTGGTCCAGTTTCACTTGAAACTTGGCCTTTCTGCAAGTGTTGTTGCACTTGGCCTAGTAGATTATAATGAAATTTCAAACTAGGATTGTTTCACTATGTGGATTAAAGTATTGGGCATATTCCATTCCTGGATGGAGTAGGACTTTCCAAGCAATTACTTCTCTTATCTCCAGGGCTACTGTGATATTCAGAGTTTAAAACGTGGTGATTGTGACTTTTGGGCTCTCACTCAGTGCCCCTGCTGGCATCAAGGTAATATGGGAGGGAAGGATTGAAAACAGCCATCCCCTAACACCATGTGGAGCAATGATGATCCTCGTGGACAGGAATGGGGACACTGGATGAAGGGGCTGGTGGGAAAGCTGAGCTGAGAAGTGTTGGGGTGCAGAAAGGAAGGTAGAGATCCAAAACTTTTGGGAGTGGTGGGGGGAGAAGCAACTGGAGTGTGGGTGGAGGTAAGACAACTCCTGAGATGAATGAAAGAGAAGGTGGGTGAGGACATTGTGGGGCAAGAAATGATGTGAAGGTAGAAGAGAAGGTCTGTGGCAGCAAAGAGTGCTGACGTTGTATTGCAGCCCCAAGAGATGGAAACAGGGAAGTGACAAGCAAAGGTGGCAGGTCTGTGCACAGAGTGACCAAGCACTGCCACCAGGCACCACCAGCTGCAGCAGCCAGGCCTGTGTGGGGAGCTCTCACACTCCCCAGCCTGCACCCTTCCTGGTACTGCCTTGTGTTGCTCCATCTCAGCTGGGGACACCCAGCACAGGGCTGAGCTGCTTAGGGCCAGCATGGATTGGTTCTGCATGTCAGAGGGCCCTGGGCTTTGCAAGCAGACTGTAGTTTTTATATGTAATAATTTATGCACAATAGTTACAGAGCAGCCTGGATGAAACCTTGATTTGGGCCACACTGTAGTTTGCTGACAGGAATTTCATCCCTGGATTCAGTGCCAGAGATGATAGTAATTTTTTCTTGACTTTTGCATCAGCAATTCTATGTTTTGGGATAGGAAATTGAGTCTTGTTCTTCTTGGACATTGAGGAGCCAGAAGATGCCAAGATATTTCTAAGCCCCAGAAGCAGAGGCTATAGAAATTAATCAGAAGCCAAGCCAAAAGCTTCTCTTTTGGACAATTGCAGCTGCTGGTTTCCTCGAGCCCGAGCAGACACTTCTGAATAGGCCGTCCTGAGCACTTTCTGTTTCATCTGGCATATGGGGTTGAGATTTCATACCAGAGTTGCACTGTTTTTGTCCAAAGTTTTATTTTTCCTTTGCCAAGATTAAGATCCACTCAAAGGTTCTTATCCAGCTAGCTCTCCTGCAGGTGCCAGGACATGACTGGATGCTTTAATGGCTTACTCCTTTTTATAAATGACATGCCGGCCAAGCTCCATTACTGCTCCAGAGAGGTCCAGAGGAACTCACAGCATCTTAGGGAAAAAGGGCTGGAAGGGATGTGAGATGACTCAGAGCATCTACTGCCTTTGAGACACTGTGGCTGTGCAGTCCACAAGGGGTAGTGTATTCAGAAGCACTGAAGTCTCATTTTTAGTCACCAGTTCCCTTTGTTAAGTCAGACACAGAGACTTGGGCAGGCTAAATGTTGTGAAAAAACGTGTGTTCATCAGGCATGGAGACTACTGACATCTCTCTGGTTTTGGGGGAACTTTTTTTGCAGCCACGTGCAGGACTCAAAATACCTTTCTTTCAAATCAGAAATACACATTGCATCCTCTTTATTTAGCTATAAGTCACTTCTGTTTGGGTGAGATAAATCTACCCCAAAGTTATCTCGAATAAAATGGTGAGTTATGACATTAAAATGATAGGATTGTATTCTTATTTTCTGTTATTTGTATTTCAAGTCATGGTTACATTCCATCAAAACATGCCTTGAGATTCAGTTGTTAGCTGCCTCCTTGCTATTTGAAGCTGTATTCATCCTGCCTCTTTCAAACGTAGAATGTTTTTAAGTACAAGGAATACACACAAAATGCGACGGAAAATTTCACATCCTATCTGACTAATACCAAAAGCCTTTGATTTGAAAGGTCACAGAAAAACAGTGTGGTGCAATGCATCTCTCACAGATTGTTCAGTGTTTGCTTGTGGTTTAACTTCCAGTCTCTCTATTGTTGTGCTACTTTCTAAGCACTGTTTTCCTAGCGCCTCTGGAAGAGTCTCTGCACAGCCTCACCCCCGTTCCTCCTGGCAGCCCTGCTCCCTTGACAGACTTCAGCTCAGGTTGAGGTGACAACATAATGGAACTGCTGATGGTCAGGTTTCAGAAAACAATCATGCACCTTATGAGAAACAATCACTAAAGCACAAGCACTTAGAGGAGCTAGAGATAAAAGAGTCTCATTTTCTTGGCAGCCCATGTAGATGTTCTGCAATGACTGATGATATGCGTGTTATCTTGACACCATACTCTCCCATGTTGAAACTGTTTATGGGAAATAAACATCATGTGAAAAACAGATTGCCAGACACTAAGTAAATCACTCTGATGAGGAACGAGTCAAGTTCTGCCAGTTTTACCCACACTGTCATTGTTATGATGTAACACATTCCTCATGACTGATACTGTATCCAAATTAGGGCACAAAACCTTCTCTTGATCAGTTAACTGAAATTCCCTGCCTCGTAACAACTGCACACACACGCACACACACACACACGCGGGCACAAAACCTTGCTCACACACACACACACGGGCACAAAACCTTGCTCACACACACACAGAACCAGAGCCAGTGCGAAATCACACCCTGTGTTAGTGGAGGATTAAGAAGGTGGGCAAAATTATTCAAATTGTAAATTTTATACCCTTCCCTCTTTAATAAGCTGTTGCAATTTTCAGAGTTCTGCTAGCAATGATTAATAAACATTTGGTGTGCTAAACATATGGAAAAATCATCCCATCTGGACCATTTAAAACTAGGACGTAGACTTTATCTTTGTTTATTTCATCCTTAGCTAAAAGGCTTATTATGAATTGCAATAATCCAGGGAGCCAACCATGGAAGACAGACAAGCTCTTTAGATAAAACCAAAAAGGCAAGTTTTCTAACCGAGGACCAGATGTATTTTTGGGTATTGCCCTTGTACATATTTAGCTGAGCTTTTCAAGTGGTGAAGATTTGCATGTTTGTTTTGCAATACTAATGAATATGTTTTAGATTTACATTTTAGAAAATGGAAACTTTTATCTTCTTGGGGCTTTGTAAGTTAATGATTTCCAGAAGATAGTTTGGTATCCTCTTTTAACCCTTCACCATTGAAAACATATCACTTTCCGAGGCACAAGGATCTAGTGCAGGCCTGCTGAACCAAACCCGGGAGATATATGTGACTCTTTCTATTGTTTATTTCTGGAATTACATAAAATGTGGGTTTTAAATTTTCAATCTAGTGAAAACATATGTAAATGGCAAATTATTTTAAAACTGACTTAATGTGAATCGTGGGCTAGGCATTACCATACACATGATCCTTTAATTAGATAAATAAGGAAAATACATTTGGAAAAATATGGTTTTGAGACCCAGTATCTTCCATGAGTGATTTGGTTTCCTCCAAGATAAAGACTGGTTTAGGGTAGTAAGGAAAATGTGCTGCATTACAACATTTTTACTTCTGGTAGAGAGAGCAAAGCTGTAGTTTCATAACATAGTTTTTCACCCTTTGATTTTCTTTAGAGAGGTTATGAGAGAAAATAATTAATGAATAAAACATAATTTTTCAAAGGCTTACCCTCACTGGCAATTTTTATATGATACGAGCCCTATCAGAAATGAAAAATTCTTCCTTAGGGAACAACAGAACATTTTAAGACAAGAGATAGCTATAGCTTTGAACTTCGGGTGGCTGACAAATCAGTCTGAAACAGCCTTTCTTCCAAATTTTTCCAATTGTTCATGCAAAATATGATAGGAAACTAAGTAGGATCTCGAAAGAAGATGATGTTTCTTATGCTTAACTTAGGAAAAGTTGCAAACCCCTATATATCTAGGATGCTAAAGCAGTGCCCTAGAGGGGTCCTGATCTGCAGAGTTGTGCTGTCTACACTGCAGAGCAGCTGAAGCCACATTCAGTGCAAACACCTCTGGTACAAACAGTTTGGCTCCCAGGCCCAGCTGCAGAGCTGCCCCTTCACACACAGGACACGTGTGTATCCCAGGGGGTGAGTGTGTGTGCACAGGGGACACTTTGGTCCTCAGCCACTTCTGCATTCTTGGGAAAGGGCTCCTGGAAAGGGATCCAGCTAAGATCCCAGCTCCAGTATGGAGGCAATTGGTAAAGTAACATGCTTTTTACCTCTGCTTGTTTTTAAAGAGAAAGTCAAAGCTCCTGTGTGCTCTTGGCACAGCAAGGGATGGCATGGCATGGTGCCTGTCTGGCCAGGGGTGACAGCTCAGCACAGCATCTCCAGGAGCAGGAATGCCCAGCTCCTCTGAGCTGTTTAACTCCTGCTTCTGTATTGGTATGGCAACATGTCAGCTACTGGGAGGCAGGTGCTGGATTTCTGGGGTACTTTTAGTAGCTGCAGAGTTTATAGGGGGTTAATGGGGTCTCAGGTTTGCTTTTCATACCTGTATCTTGTGAACAGCAGAATCGCAGAACTCAGCAGGGTAAAACAGTGCTCTACCCAGGCAGCTCCTGTGCAGAGCTAAGGACCTGACAGTAGAAGGGAAGGCAGGAGGTGGGACAGGGCTGTCTCCAAGACCTTGCAGATCTGGTTGGTAGGTCAGGGGAGGTAGGTGTTCATACAGCTGTAGGGTGACCAAAGCTGGCTCAGACTAGTCAACTAGAGGACCCAGAAGTCATGTTTGGGATCCTTTTTGAATCATGTCACTCTAACTCGGCCTCCTCTCACCAGCATGGGTGCTGAGGACCTGGCTGGGCACTGCAGTGGCAGGAACACCGCTGTTCATAGGCTCTCAAGCAGGTGCCCCTCTTGAAACAGGCAGTGCTGTGGAGAAAATGTCCTGTGGGTGGAACTGACCCCAAGGTCACTGGCAGAACCATGCTGATTAACCCCCATACACTGAATTATAAGTGGTTCAGGCTGTTGAGTGGATGGACTCAGATTTTATTTCAGGTACAATGTTGTGGAGAAGGTGACCTTACCTAGGGACCGTGATTTGTTTTCAACAGAGTCTTTTGGAGACACTCGTCCTCCACTACTGAAGCAACTCTAATGACTGCATAGGCATCATTCTTTTTTCTCTGGGTGAAACTGAGGTCAAAGCAAATTCCATAATCCCTGTTTACTTTACTTTGCTACTATTTTTCCTTTTTCATTGTGTGTAACATTAATACCTCCATTTCCATCAACATGTGCATAAATATGAGTGCAGCTGGAAAACTGACAGCCACGCTCTGCTGAAGCAGTACTAATACTGTATTCTAACACTGCAGATTTTTATTTGCATTAAATTGAGAGTGGCTCATGCACCAAGAGGCAGAGAGCTGTTCATCACACACTTTTCAGGGAATGGGAGCCTTGCAGATACTAGAAAGGTGGCTAACATAGACTAAGCAAGCTGGACTTAAATTAATCCCAAATTTTCCATGTGAATGTAAGACATATAGTCTTGACCTGAATTAGTCCATGTTAATTAAATATAACCTAAGCATTGCTTTTTCTCTAGGAGAACAACAGAGTTGACACATTTCCTACAGACCTTTCACTGTCTGACCTTTAGTACATACAGGATGTGACACTCTATTTATTTCATCTAACTCCATTTTTCCACAGGACTTCTGATTCTTCCAATGTATCTGTGATGGATAGAGAATAAAGCAGGTCTATGTCACATACAAAGCAGTAAGAATTGGAATTGTCTTGTGGTTAAAGTAATTGGCTGTGATCTAGGAGGTATAGCTTCTATCTCTGCTTCTGTCATAAAGTCCCTGTGGGAGGCTGCATAGAAGCCTCCCTCCAAATTTCTGAAAGTACCTGCTAATATTTTCTTCATTTTTTTCCAGGAATTCCACATAGGGAATTGAAATCTGATTTTCACGAAGTCAGCTGAAGTCAATAAAACCAGCAGATGTGGGGCTGCTCTGAGAATTCACGGTCTTGGGTGGTTGGCACTGTATATTGAGTACAGAGGTGAAGAAAGGAGGTCTTAAAATGTTTGAGTTCAGGTTCCCTTAGATTAATTGCAGACCTTCTGTTTCATCTTGCCCAAGGCAGTTACAGCCACGCTCAGACAACCCTAAAGCAGGTTTCCCTCCCTCTACTGCATGAAGGCTGGAATCTGGGGGAGCTGAAGGGGAGAGATCCAAACGTCACTTCTCTTTTCACTCAAGATGCTACTAATTGTAGCATTGTAATTGCAATGCCAAAGGTAAACACCTTGGCATTGTTGGCAACTGTTTGAATGGAGACCTCCATTTTCCAACCTCATTTCCCTTCTGCACAATAATACAGTTATAAAAATAACCCTCTCACTTCATGTGGGTGTGGTGGCTACACCAATGACAGTAACTCCCCAGGTCTGGCACTGCTCTCTGATGCCAGCTGGCACAAAGGGATTTTGTCCATGCCACTGACCTCTTCTAGTCTCCAAAACAGGAGGGCTGTGTGCGAGCTTCAACCCGAGAGTGGCTCCTGATCTTTGAGGTCTCTAAACCAGGAACGGTGTGGGAAAACGTTACTTGTACCAGGTATCCATGTCAAGGATCATTCCAGCAATACAAGAGCAGCACTGGAAGATTTGTGGTGTTCAGAATGTTCCCTGGCATTTTTTTTTCCTGCTATAAGTGAAGCCTCTAGCTCCTAAAGGGCACTAATAAAAGACTCAACATTTTGTGTGAGAGGAGAGGCATATTTCTAGCACAGGTTAGAAATGATATTTAATTCTTTGTTCACCTCCAGGTGTGAGGAGCACATGGGTGGCAGAGGAAGGAGAACTGAAGTAAGTCTTTGACAATTCTGACTCTAGGTGGTAATCAATTTTTCACCAGCCAGCATCAAATAGACCCACCTCAAGACACCTAAGCAGACCTGGACAGGTAGCCAGCTTTCCAACAGTCCCTTCTTTTAGCTGACTTAGTAAGACAACATTTACATGCAAGCAGAAGTTCAGACAGCTTTAATCCTCACACCTGCACAGGCTTGGCCCTGCAGCCTAGTTACTGCAGCTAGACCTGAGCTTGCTCCACTCATGCTCTGAGTTGATGGATGTAACCTGTCTTGGGGAGCCATATGTTCTGCCTGCCCCAGGAGTCATGCTTTAAGTTGAAATGTATGTCAAGCCCTGCTTACTGCCAGAACCCAGGCAGCCTGTGCATCTGCCTTGTGTGTAGTGCATTAAGCCCTGTGGAGAGGCAGGAAGCATTAGTGGGAATGCCATGACTGATGGGGCTGTGCAGAGTCTCAGTGGAGCTGGCAAGTGTTCTGCTGCTTCTGCCATATTCACAAGCCATGGTACCAGTTTAGTTGATGGTGAAACAGCCCTCCAGCCAGGATCATGCCTTCACATAAACCTGGCTGGTTGTTCTACTGTCTCCTTTGTTTGGTCGCTTTTTTAAAACATGTTTTCTGAGGAGTAAAGAGGAAGCACTCCCCAGTCTGCTTTGCTGGGGTTCTCCAGTCCCAACCTTAACAAGCATCGCTGGGTGGGTTCAAGTGATTGAGAAGAACTTTGTAGCCTGAGCCAAAAAATCACTATGGCCATCTTGAAACTTTAATAAAAACTTGATACACTTCTGTAGGGGATAATAGCCAAATTTTGTCCATGGTTACATTGAATCAGACTGGCTGAAGATCCCTAAAGAACTATTCCTACTGATGGAATTTAGGGTTTACTCTTTCACCACAGTAAGCCTGCTCCTTAAATAGGAGTTTTCCATTGACTTCAATGAAAGTTGGATCATATTAATATTTTTCCATAGATTAATAAAAAGCAATCAAAACCTTGCAGTCTCTACTTGGTCCATTTTCAGGAAAACTTCCAGTGTAAATCAACTGAGAAGTTTACAAAAGTGAAAGCCATTGGAAATGCCCCATCCCTGTGACACTATTTGTGGTGGCCATTTCTCACAGTATTTTCAATACTGATAATTTACTATACCAAACTGTGCTTCACTACACAATTTCAAAGTCTGGTTCTTCAGACATTGTATGAAGGGAAAGTTGGTAAAAAGACTACAAGCCCAGATTTCCCAGATTTTAGTTTAGTTTTTTGTTGGGTTTTTGCTATGTTGGGGGTTTCTTATTTGTTTGGTATTATTAATTCATAGAGCAGACAATCATAAAAATTTTATAGAGTTACACGTGCCTTGTCTTTCACAGACTCTGGACCAGGTTTATTTTTAATTATCGAAGCTGATTTTTGTTAATATTTTTGCTAGTGCCAGTGTTACCAGTTCATACCATGTTTGGTGATTCTGATACCTCTTCCAAGGGTGTTTCCTGTAGGGCTTTCCTGAGAGGTGCTGAGTGTAGTGGTGTGTTAAAGTTTTAAGTTCATGATGTTGGTTTATTCCATGTACCCCTTTGTTTGATTACTGTTGGTTTAACCCTAATTGTCAATCTCCTGCTCCCTACCCTGAGGACCTGTCTGTCTACTCGGGGCCTCTCCCAGAATCTGGAAAGTTCTGGGAGAGGCGTCGAGTGATAGGACAAGATCCGAGGAAGTCCACCCCTCCGGACTGAGATTGGTTTTCGGAGGAATCCGTCAACCTGTTAACCACTCCCTGTTCGTTCCCCATTGGTTCCTTCCCAGTTACCTCCCTTGTCTCCTCCCCTGGATAGAACCAGCCTGCACAGGGCAGACTGCGCTCTGTCGAGGCAGCTCTCCCTGGAGTGAGGCAGTTCCCTGCTGATCCTCAATAAAGCTCCTGTGGAACCCCTCGACAGAGTCCTCCTTCTTCCCTCGCTGCGGTCGTGATCTCCATCAGGCGGCTGGGCTGACAAGAGCCCACAGGATCAGCTCGGTTGGCCAGCCTACTGAGCTGTACCTTCTGCTTGAAACTGTCGCCAGGGCTAGCCGGGGACAGGCAGAGGCTCTAGCCCCGAGGCTGAGAGCTGAGGCCATCAGGCGCAGCTTCAGCTGAGTGCAGTCAGCTTTGATTTGTTAATACATTGGACCTGATATTGTTCTGGTTTAAAACTAAAGAGAAAAAGGCATGAGGAGAGCTCTCTTTCTCAGCAAATGACAAACCTATTTTTCACCCCACTCCAGCAGCAGCTGCTTCAGATGTACATTTGGTGCTGTCAGGACAGGGACATAATAATTTTGCAAGGAGAATAGCTTTACTGGGAGAAAATTGGTCCCCTGGATTGGATAGGAGGAAACATGATCTTTTGTGACTTTGGCTGGAGATGGTTACTTACAGGTAACCAAAGGTCAGGCTTTTGTAATCTTTCTGTGAGCAGTGGAAGGTTTTGAGGTCCCTCAGATCACATGTCTGGAGTGCACACAAGTCTGGAGAACTCCTTCTGACCTGTTTGGGTGAATGAAGGATTACCTCCTTGTATGCTTCATAGGAAAAGCTCTGACATTGACTCCAGCTCATTAATAAAGAAGGGTTGGGCTAGGAACATTGGTTACCTTTCTCACATATCATTTTGGGAAAGACAAAGTCAAATTTTACTCTAGTTTAAATCTCTTTACAATGACCTGAGAAAAATAACTATTATTTGGATGCTGTACCTCACAATAGTCATTTACTTCTCCTCTTCAAAACCCCATTAAAAAAAAGAATTCTTGTGGATACAATTCCCATAATAATATTGTGCAGCTAGGATAATACACAGTCAACTGGGGTTATTTTGCATCTAAGGAGATAGAACAATACGTAGCTATTCTCACTTTTTCTGGAACTTTTCTCACTGAGAAAACTTTAGAAAAATCCATCTAATTTATAGGACTCCTTGGGCCTGGGGACCACACATCAAGCTGCAATATTTAACATATCATAGCAGCAGCACAATACCATATAAAAATAACACAATAAATGATTAATAGACTAACTCTCTCAAACTCATTCCCTCTGATTATTTCTTTACAATTAAAACAATTTGCTAGGGCTTTTTCAAAAGAATAAGAGATTAGTCTCTGAAGTTATCCGCTGCTGGTATTTGTTTAAGTTTAGAAGAGCCTGAGCTCCTTTGGCTGTCTTCTTAGTGCTGTGTTGTGCCATATAGACACCCCTTTTGGTTTCCAGACATACCTTCCTTCCCCACTGCTGGGTCCCACTGCCCCAGATGCAGGAACCATGGATTGTGCATGCTGTACTCTGGCAATACCCCCATGATGGTAGATGGCTGCTGTGACTTTCTAGCAACATAAATGGGACAGCCTTGGGGCAGTCTGCCCCTGGCTCTAGGATTGAGTGAATAAAAAAGAGGTTGGGAAGCTATTTCAGCTTAAAAACATCTGGAGAGATGCTTTCCAAAGGTTCAAGATAGCAAGATGTAATCTGGATAACTCAAACACATTTATATTTTGCTGCTTTCTCACAAAATGTGTCATTGCCATTAGCTCTGAGTAGTCAAGATACACAGGTGACAACACTGTGTATCTTTACCCTGGGCAAATTAACTGAAAAAGTACTACAATACATGTACTTACCCCAAGTACTTTCATGGCAACAGTAGATGGATTAGACTCTGGGATATAGCATATTGCTTTATGGGAGGTACTGTTGCATGAGGGGTTTGTGAGTGCTTAGGGACAGCCCTGCCATTGTGTAATTTTCTCTGCCTGTTTGTCTCTTTAGTGCTCAGAACTGGATGTGACTGAGACATCCCAGTGGCCATTGCTTCTAGGCTCATGGAAATAGCATGGAACAGTCCAGAACACATCTGACCTCCCAGGCCTGGGTGCAGCTGCACTCTCTGGTGGCATGTGTGTTGCAATGGGGTCTTGCAAGGCACAGTCCCTCTCCTAGAGGGGAGCCCATATGCTGAGAAAGGAAGGAAATGTGCTGTGCTCCAGCAGGTCTGTTAGTCTGGATAACTAGGATTGCAACAGAAAGTGGGAAGAACATCTGCCCTGCGATGGAGACACATGCATTGTGATACATGGATGAAAAACTTTGGAATGATGAAAGCAATTTCTCTGGGAACATACACCACTGCCACTGCCACAAGCATGGGACCAGATGCATTATCCCACAAGCTGGAGTGGCTCTGCTGTGGAAATACTGACTCCATTGACTGTTGCTACTTTGTGGAAACCATATGAGGTCAGGAAGTCCTACAGCAGCCCAAGCCTTTGCTTCTTGGGGAGAGCTGGGGCTCTGAAAAACATGGCAGAAATATTGGAGAAGCTTGGCATAATCAATTTCCTAGAGTATGTGCAGGTATGAGAAACTGTCAGGACACATGGTCCAATTTTCCCCCTCGAAAAATCTCTTAGTACATCAGCAGTGCAACAGAGGCACTGACAGACCACAGGCTGATGAGTGATAATGGGATTCACAGAGGCAGGTACTCAGAAGCACACACTTGATAAAGATTTTTGAGATGGTATTATCAGGGTCTTTGTACCATGTGTGTAGGAAAGGGCTCTACTTTTAAATAAATCATTTTGTGACATTGCTGAATGAGGAAAATCTAATGTTAGAAAGGAAATAAAAATACCTTTATTTGTCTTTTTCCTGACTGCTCTCCACAAACTAGTTCTGAGTGCAATACGACCCTTCTGCTTGAATTCATCCCAGGTAAGGTGCTTTTGTTGCCATTTTTTTTAATCCCAGAAGGGTGCTTTCTCCTCTGTAGAGCCTGGAGGCTCCCTTGGGGTGGTCTCAGGCAGGAGGGATTTTTTGTGATGAGGACACATGACTGACAGATTTACTCCTTCCACTAAATCTCCCCAGTGTAACTGATAGAAATACCTGGGCCAGCTTTCACCTTGCTCACTCTTTTGCAGTTCACACTTCCTCCTGGTTACAGTAAGGATTTGTTCCTGTAGGCCCAGGCAGTGGGATTCACCCAATCCCTAAACATTGAGGGTGTAAAAATGGTGCTTTTTGCTGACCCCAGGCAGGAACAAGGGTTTAATGCGTTTTCTCTTTGAGGTAAGCTAAATGTCCCAGTTCATGTATGGAACCTGTCAGGAAAAGAATCTTTTCCAACACAAAGTATGTTTTTAAAAACATACAGGGGAAGTGGAACCAGTGATCAATTTAATCTCAGTGGGCAGACTGTGGCTACAGCAGCCAGCACACAGCGCTGGGGGAACAGGTATTTGCTGAGCAACTGTTGTAGGAAAGATGGAGCAAATGTGGCTCACAGTGCCTCAGTGCTGATGACCTCAGGTACATGCAGCCTTTGATATCTTGTCCTCCTACAATTCACTTATGTGTGAACAGCACTAGTATATGAAGAGGTTTGTGTCTGCAGCAGCAGGATTCGCCCAATCCCTAATCCTGAAGGTGTAAGGACTCTTTTCTTCCAGGCAGGAACAAGGGGTTAGTGCGTGTTTCTGGTTTTTTTCAAGCTTTGTAAGCTAGAAGTATGTCATGGTGTACAAAGCCTGGAAGAAAAATGAAACCTGCTGATGTGAGCTTGCCCTTGCTGCTGCTCTGTGCAGACTGAAGCTCTCTGGTGAATCTCTTTGAGCTGAAGAAAAAGCAGGTGATGATGGCAGCAGTGTGCCAAGCCTGAAATAACACACCCAGCCTCAGCAGGGCTTACCAGCACTGGCTGGTTCCCTACTGACATGGTCATGCAGCTTTCCTGGCTCCAAATACCAGCAGAGCAGGCTTGTGTCTGCCCATAGTGCACTCTGTCAACAAGACTTTCTAGTGCACATCAAGCTTCAGATAAAATCTTGAAGGTGTTGGATGTCTTCCTGGGATGTGCTGAATATCCTCTGCTCCCATTCACCTTGGTGGGAACCAGGCAGCATCTCAGCACCATTCATTCCCTGTATTGCCCCATGGAGGTTTAGGATGTTCACATGTGATGCTTCTGCACACAATGAATAACACATTGTTCAGTTGCACAATAAGGTGTGGATGGGTTTGATTTCCTGGGCAGAATCAGCTCTGTTTCTGAGCTGGCTTGCACAGCTTCTGTTAGTGGGGTAGAGAGATCACAGAATCACAGAATATGTTGAGTTATGTACTAGTGGGCATGCTGTCCACTCCCTGAGCTGTCAGCTCCCTGAGCTTTAAGGGTGAGACTGCAGGACTGTGGCCTCATCACAGCCACCAAACTTGGAGAGAAAGATAATTCCTGTCTGCAGAAATAGCCCCCTTGTCTCCCTATTACCATGCTGAACACAAATATATGTTTATTTTAATACGAAGTGAAAATAAAACATTGCAGTAGTCTAAATCTCTTCAGATTAATACAGAATGACACAAATGTTGCTGACTCTTCACTAGAAGAGTATTGTGAGGACTCTTGCATTCCTGTCAATGTTAATAAATTCTGAGAAGTTTTGTCATTTAGCTTGTGATAAGGAAAACATTCCTCCCTGTTAGCTATGCAGCATGAATAGACCAACTTGACAAGCTTTCATTGACATTGTCTACAAAAGTATTGAAAACTTAAAACATATGGGCACATACACACAAGCACACACCCAGACACACATGAACACAAATACACACACACAAAAAACTCACAGCCAAACGAACAGGCAAAAATAATTCTGCCTCTTATGCTACAGCTGTTATGTCTTAGCCTTCTTCTTCAGCAGAGGGAAAGACTGTAAGTTATTGTTTTTCAAAGTTTAAAAAGCCTCAGGCAGTGATAGCACTTCTAACAGGTTTCACCAGACAGTCACTATCCCTGAGCACCCATCTCTAGTTATTGTTAGATAAATACACAGGAAAAGGATCTACTCTCTGTATTAGTCTTACACTCTTGAACAGGCACAGGTACATAGTAGGGAAACCAGTGTGGCCTAGGAAACCAAGACTCAGTGCCTACCTCTCCTCCCTGGGACACCTGATTATGTGCTTGATCTCAGATATGCCACCTCACAGCTCCTCCTCTTCTTCTCTCAGTTGTCTCCTATATTTACATTCAGCAGTGCAAGAGGGCATCCAGTAAATCTTTGTTTATGCCTTTTACAGATGTATCAGTCAGACTGCAGATTTCAGTTCTCAAGGGTGGTGTTTATCCAGTCACCATCAGTTTCTCCAGGCCTGGATGATGCCAAAGAATAGGATTGGTTTTCACAATACAACACAGCTGCAATTCCAGCCTCCAGGAAGGGCATTCTTGCTGCAGATGCTTTGAGCAAATTAGGAACCTTTGCTTCCCTCTTTACCCTTAAGGGAGAGCTGACCTACCCAAGATTTAAATTGCCCACTGGAAGTGCCTTTCTCAGGTGATCTCTAAAGAAATGCGCTAAGGTGCTGACTGTGAACACCACATGCCACTGCCTGTCCCAGATGGATGAAATCGCCCTAAATTTCCTAAACAAAAAGCTCCTCTTAAATTTTTACCTCAGGCTGAATGGCAGAGTGCTTCAAAGTCTTCACTCTGCAAAATCAAAACTCTATTGATAAAGTTGAAACTAGAATCTGCACCAAGCTTTTGGATAGCTGAGGAATAGAAAGTATTTGCTTTTATGCTGCCTCAGTGGAAAATGTCATCATTTACAGTGACACTACAGTGTTTTGCAATGAAGGAAGACGTGACATAAATTTGTTTCTAATTTTAGTTTGAATGAAGCAATTATTTTAAATAATATGTGGTCAAGGTTACTTGCCACTGCACTTTTATTCAAACTCATTTGAAGTAATGCTTTCTTAACCTCACTAAATAAAATTGGGAAAGCCAGAAAGTAATAGATCTTCATTAGGGTTGTATGTATAGGCATCAGCCAAATCATTATCATTAGCAAATCCATCAGGCATATCTAACCTTAGTCCAGCATTTAGATCTAATAAGATCATTAACTGCTTCATTTACGTCGTTATTGAAGTTCTCTGTACCATCTTTTTTTGGCCCATTCTTTTGCCAATGAATTATATATTACTACCTCAAGACTGAAGTCTGTGCTCATGTCACCTGTATTCCTGAAAAGTCATATGCCAATCCTTATTGAAGGATGTCCCAGATATCTATATTTTTCTTTTAGACAATAGCCTCCTTTAGGGGACAATTCATAATCTTTGTGATCTAATCAGAGAAATCATGCTAAGCAAGCCTGAACACACTCATAAAATTGACAGATATGAACAATGAGGACCAAGAGAAAAAAGAATGGAACAGCAGAGTTGGTATTTGTTAAAGAAAGTAAACCTATCCTCCAAATTCACTCAATGGAAGGAAAAGATACCATTTCTACAAACTGACCAGTCTGGCCAAGTCAGTTATTCTTCAGCAACTGTAAAAGTGGAAAAGAAACATACAGAAAGTGAAATCCAGGTCAGGAAACTAAAAATGAGTATGGAAGAATTGCACAAGTATTTAGAGAAATAAGAAAAGTCAATGCAAAAAATAAGATACAGAGATATAAAGGATAAAATGAAAACACTGTATAACTTCCTTGGCAGTAAGAGGAGGATCAGAGAAAGCATTGGCCAGCTAATAAATGGGACAGGAAAGCTAATAACAAAACATGCCAAGAAGGCCAAAGTGTTTAATGCCTTTTATTGCTTCAGTCTTCATTAAAAAGCTTGACTGTAATCAGATGGCTGACACAGTTAACACCAGCCACAAAAGGGTAAGAACTCAGGCAAGAATAGCAAAAGAAATGTTTAGAAACTGCTTAGATAAATTAGATTTTCTCAGATCATTCAGGCCTGTAATTCACCCTAGGTTACTTAGGGAACTGGCTGAACAATCCTGAAGGCCATGGTAATTATCTTTGAGAATTTGGATGATGCTGGGCTAGAAAAAAGGCTGAAAGAGTGCCTATTATAAAAAAAGGAAAAAAAAAGAGGACACAGAATCCCAGTTGATCTGACTTTCATTTCCCAGAAAGATCATCAGACAAGGGTTCAAATGACGTGCAAGAGAGCAAAGTGATAAGTAGTTATCAATGTGACTTGTCACAACCAGATCATATTGAACCAGCCTGTTCCTTTGTTTGTTTTTCCTATGACTGGGTAACAAGTCATGTGGATAGGCAAGAATTCAGTAAGGTTTTTGCACCGCCTCAAATGGCATTTTCATAAGCACCCAGGGAATTGTGGTCTGAATCATGGGCCTCTAACTTCACCGGGCTCAATGAACAATAGTACTGGAAAACATGCTGCATTGCTTTCCATGTCAGCTTTGGTTTGAAGCTCTGCTGCCCAAAAGTCATGGCTTTGGGACCACTGACTCTTGACAAAGCTGCTGCAAAATAGCCACAGAATTTATTGGTGAATAACAGCCAAGGATCTGCTGTCAGTAGTTCAGTATTGTGCTGATTGGATTTAGCAGGTAAGGTTCTGTAAGGGGCTGTCCTGGGGTCCAGATCCACTGTTATCCTTACAGTGACTTGAATGATGCACTAAAGAGCACATATTTTAAATCTGGGTTTAACTCTAAGCACTGACAAATTGCAAGCATCTTGAGGGAAAGGCCTGAGGAACTGAAGAAATACTCTAAAAGAAGCAGGGTAGCCTTGAATATAAACTGGCATCTAGATAGGGCTAAATGCCTCCCCAAATGCTTGATGGTAAATGAGAGGAGAGGTAGCAAAGATCTGGGAATTGTAGAGGATCATAAACTCAGCATGAGTCAGTAATGGCATCCTGTTGTGAAAGAAGCAAATATTATTCTGGGATATATAAACAGCAGAATTGTACAAAAGACATATGAGGTAATCCTTCCATTGGTAAAGTCTCCTGTAGGGAGCCAATTCTAGTTTTGGGTACCAGACTTCAAGAAAAATTGTAGAAAGTCCAGGGGAGAGAAAAGAGCCTGGTCAGAGGTCTAGAAAACATGCTCTGCAGGGGCAGGTGTCAAGAAATATGTCTGCTTAATTTATGCAGAGAAGACTGGTGAGACTTGTGCCTTCCAGGCTTCAAATAAATAAAAATGCTACTTCAATAAGATGGTAATAAACCTTTGTGTCTCTATTCATTGTGGTTAATACAATAAGTTATATGTTTAACAAAGATTTAAGTTGACTTTTTGAGAAGTCTTTTTTCTGGAATAGATTCTTCAGAAACAGTAGCATCCCTCTGATGAGGGCCATTAAGATCAGGCTTATGAAATACCTGCCAGGAATGCTGCAGGTAGAGCTAGTCTTGCCTTAGACAGATTGATGAATTATTCCAATTTTCTTTGTTTCTATGATAATGGATTGGTTTTTAAAAAATTCTGGGTCCAGAGTGGCACATATTTACCATAAGCAATCTCTGTACTTGTCACGAATATGAGCTATGAAGATGCTGTGTGTGATATTAAACTTGTTGATGTGTAAATCAATGTGCAAGTTAAGCATATGGTTAGTCTAAGTGCATTCACTTCTTTTGGTAAATTCCCACTTTCTTTCATTCAAAAGACCATTACTGGCAAAAGATGGCTGTGGATGCAGGATGTCCCTGTGGCTCTGTCCTAAGCCTCAGTCCTCGGTTCTCCTCATCCAGGGGATGGGGAGAGGGAATTGGTGTTAACATTGGCAGGACAATTTCTAATCATCTCTGTGGTTCTGGCCCCACAGATGGGCATCATGATTGGCATCTGGCTTCACAGATTGGGCTGGGGAGGTAGAGGAAACTGCTCCTGCTCTTTCCTGCTGCACTTGAGGGAGAGCAGGCAACCTTTGAAGAAGCCTGTGCGATCACAAGTGGATATGTGATGTTAGCCATCTAACAGCAGTGCTGAGCACAGACAATGCATCTCCCAGCACCCCACAGAGTGAGTCAGTCCAGTGCTCCCCCTCCTCAGTCTCACTCTTCTCACCCTCAGGCCACCAGCCACGGTTCCACCAACTGTGGCTGGTGTTGGTTTTCAAGGATGCAAAGAGGCAGTCAGCACACTTCAGTGATTCAGCCAAGTGGTAGCCCACAGAAACAGGACTGACCTGGCCTAGGGATATGGCTAATCTCACCCAGTACCTGCACAGGTGTTTTGTCCTGTGTTAAGAAAAGAGCAGAAACCTAAAGCCAGATGGAGACAAATGCACTGGGATGCTTCTTTTGGTGGCAGTTTGCAGTTAGATAAGGCTAGAGTGATGTGTGACAACAAGTGGCCTCATTTTGGCCAGCAAAAAAAACTTTGTTCTTGTATTTGACTAAAAAAATGTCAGCTAGGAGCCATAACACCCAGAGTTGTCTTGTTTTGCTCTTTATTCCAGTGAGTGATGCCAATGCTTCATTGTTTATTTGGATTGTTTTTATCTTATCCAGTGTATTTTGCTCTGGGCAAAGATACAGGCATTAAGTCAACAGAAGGACCTAGGTGTTGCAACAACGAGTGTTGGAGCCCTTAACTGTTAGGCACTGGGCCATGTAGTGGAATCCCAAGCCCCATATGAAATACTGGTCCTCCTAAACAAAGCACAGGGTTTAACACAAAAATTTATCTCTAAGCATCACATGGGAATGTGTCTCTGCCACTCAGCCATTTATTATTTCCCAGCCAGGAAAGTTAGAGAGGAGGAAACAGTGTCTCATGTGACTTTGGAGAACCTTACACCCACTGAATAACAAGCAGCAAAGGGGGAAGGGGGAGAGGGAAGACAAGCAGTTTGGAAATAGCCTAAAGGCAGAAATTTGACACAGAAACCCTTTGGCATAAATTCCTCAAGAACAGTGAGGCTGATAGAGGAGAAAAGAAGTCCCTAAATGATTTGTGAGCAGAAGGCAGGGTGCTAATGTATTTACATAATTTATTCATAACAGTTTGCTCAGCCAGCTCTACCAAGGACATGGATACTGGACGCTTTAAATGTTCTCTAGGGGAGGAGTGAATCTGACTTTTTGAGCTGAGCCAATGGCTACTGACGTGTCTGCTGCCCTTTCTGTGTTCCTCTGTGGGCTGTGGATTGAGTGCTGGGTCTGATGCTGCTTGGTTCCATGTACAGATTTCCACCTGTGCAAAGAGAAGCTGAGCACCCACATCCAAGCCACTGCTGGATTTCTGTAATTTTTAAAAAATTTTTGTATCCACCCTCTGTATTGTGGGTTAGCACCCCAAGCTGTCAGACAGGGCATGCTGTGGGAATACACCGTCAGCAGCTACCAGTGATGAAATATCCTCAGATGGCTTTGACTGCCTGAGCCTATTCAGAACAGTACTGTGCTGCAGGCTCAGAGAAAAGATAAAACTGCCCTGCACAGCAAGTGAATCCCACATTGTGCTGGAACAGGAAGGTCCCTCGCTGCCCTGCTGCTCCCTCCCACTTCTCCTTTTACTATGCAAAGTCAGATGAAAATGAATTAGATGCTTGTACTGAGCATTTCAATGGGACAGAAACTCAGCAATATTACCTGTCAGTGGGTCTCTGGGAAGCAAAAGGTCCCTGCCAAGTTCTGCTGGATCTTGAGCAATCTGTGAGCAGCGTTGGCATGGCAACCCATGGATACAACTTCCATGCATCATTTGTCTGGGGACTAGCCTCTCTCCAACCTTCAGCCTGGAGCTCAGCGCTGGCCAAGTGTCTAGTTAATCTGAGTCATTGAATTGCTGGGAGGGATTATAGGGTTAAACTGGGATAACCTAAATAGGCTGATAAAAGGCTATTCAGTAAGAGATGCAAGTGCCCAGCATCTCCCAGGTTTTAGCCCTCATGCTCTCGAGTCCTGAGTTGAACTTATCTAAAAGAATAAAGGGTAGGCACTGGAAATTCCCCAAAAAACTTGGAAAGACACCCAGTGTGATCTTAGTCTCTGTGAGAGCTGGAAAGATTTATTTTAGAAAGAGGTTTGGATGATTAAATATTATTTGGAACTGTGGTTTCATTTTGTATGTACAGTGGTTTTACTCTTAGTTCCTTTCCTGTTCTATAATCTCCTCTGTTTCTTCAGTGTAATTAGCCTGTTGTTTTCAAAAGGCTGCTGATTGTGTGTGAATTGAACTCATTATGCCCTGACTTCGCTCTGTGTGTGTGTTATGTATGCTGCCTGTGCCTGCGATCCCTGACCTGCACCAGAAGGAGCTTTGCAGGCTGAGATATTTGCATGTGGCAATGGGCTAAGGAAAAGGGTAACTCAGCAGGCTCTTGGCTCAGCAGCTTCGAGCCTGAGAGCCCCAGCTGATGGCTCTGGAGACGAAGTCTCCTCTCCTGGAAGCATAGGAGTCTGTGCTCCCTAAACAGGAGCAGATTTAATCATAAGGGGCCTGTCAGGGGGTGTGTTTTGGGTACTGTCTGAGGTCCAAGTGCTCAGCAGATGTACTCCAGTATCTCTTGCAAGATCAACTAAAGGATGAGTCCTTGCAGGGGCCTGATGTTTCTAGGTTCTGCTGCACACCAAAACCTGTAACCTTACTGGGGAAAACCAGTTTCTGGTTTCTGCCAGCATGGCATAATTATCCTGGAATAATTTTCCTTGAGAATCTTTATCTGTATCACTTTTAGGCTGTAAGTCCTGCTATTGCAGATGCTCTTTGGGAACAAGATAGAACTGGGCTTTTGGGAGTCGTTACAAGTCCACAAGTCTTTGGAAATTCTGGCATGGTTGGTTTCCTCAGAGCCATAGGTTTTATAGTTGTGGGTTCCCAGACCTGCTTGCTGGCTTCCAGGTGACTTTGAGTCTAGCTTTGATCTTCTGAAACTTTTAGATCATTTAGTTTCAGCAAACGACTCTTTTTGGCAAAACTTTGTTTTGCTCCCAAACTTTTGTCTAACACTACTTCAGTGTTCAAGGAAAATAAAAGCTTCCCATTTGGCTTCTCAGTATGCTTTAAGTTCTGGGGGAACTGCATTATCAAAATGGGACATCCTGGTCCTTCCCAGTCCACACTGTGTGTGACTTGCTACACTCTCACAACTCCCACTAGTTCTGGTGAGTGTTGCAAAGACACATATGTCCAACAGCATTGATTCAGAGTGTGTAGAAGATGCCATTTCTTCAGGTATCTTCTGCATCTGTAAGTTCTTGATGTGCAAAAGACAAGTAAGTATAAATATGTATTATAAAATACTTTGAAAAAGCTCCCTAATTTTCCTCATGTAAAGTGATCACCAGTGCAGTAATGCACAGAAGAGAAACAAGTTTGAATTCAGGTTATGTTCAGGGGCAGGGAAGAAAACAATGAAAATTGCATCCCTTTTGCCTTCTATATACAGACACTTACAGGAATTCCATTTAATTGGTCTCTGCCCAGGGCAATGTGAATTTTGTCCTTAAAGAAGGAGTAGTCATTCATTTGGTGGAGAAAGTCAAAGTCAATGTTAATGAGATGGCTCCCCCCATGCAGGGAGGTGGTGTAGCTGAAATGAATGTTATCAAACATAAATACCATTTATGGTGCCAGGCTCCCATTCTGTGTTGGCCTGACAACTTTCAAAGTGATACTTGTTTTAGTGGCTAAGCAATCAACCAAAGTGACAATTTCTTCTTGAAGACAGCTTGACAATCTAGCAACTTCTATTGCAGTGTTACTACTAAAATGCACAGTATGAATCATCACAGTCACTTTCTATTTTCAAAAGTGATAGTGATAAAGTATATCGCTATGTAAATACAGGGGATAAATTCTTCTCAGTCCAGCAGTAGCAAGAGGAGGATGGTGATGGACAGCCACAAAGGGAAAATGTTTGTATCATAATTGTTCCTATTTTTCTTTTATGGAGCTCATTCATAATGCCTATAGAAATTAACAACCTGGCAAGGGAAAGCGATGTGCACAGCAACTGCCATTCCTGCTACCTCACTGCCATATTAACCTTCAGTTTGATAATTAAGTATTTAGTTTCTATAAATCTGAATCGCTCCTCTTAGAAGGGAAGGGCTCTCAGGTTCTTGCTGGACTTGCAGTGTGATCTGTGGGCTCAGGATTGAATTATGTTTGACGTGCAATTTAAAAGCCATTTTTGGAAGCAAACATTTTTCTATGAGTAGGAAAAAGCAGTCAAATATTTAGGTATACATTGACATTTCTGCTAATAAATTGCACATTTATCTCAGATTCTCAGTGTTTAAGAATTTGCTCAGTAGAGGCACAGCTGGTAGGAACTCATGCAGTAGGTATGATCAGACCTCTCTGTTACACCAGAGACTCACTCCTGCTCTGCCTGACAGCATTCACACACTCACCACAATGCTGGGGTCTCCCTTCTGGCTTGGGACTTGTGCAGGTGCAGCAAGTTGGCCTGATCTGCTGACCTGTTTCTTAGGTGGCAAGTCCAAGGAAGAGGAGAAGAAATATGACATTGCAATGAGAATCAGATAAAGCTTGCAGGGTCTTTGCAGGGAAAGCACCATCTTCCAGCAGAGTCAAAGGCACAGCCACTCCCTCAGCTCATGAGCGCATGCATGCATGACTGCATATGTAGAAGAGTTTCCATCACGTGATCTGTTGTTCATTCCCAGTCTCATGGTCCGATGTGAATCATCCAGAAAGCTCAGAGGCTTGGGAGGTGGCATTATCAAGCCTTTGGGGAAGTCTGGCCCAGCCAAAAGAGCATCAGTGGGGGACTTGGAGTGAGTGGCTACACACATTTTCCGTTCTTAGCCATGATCATCTGTAGGGTGATTCAGCTCTCTGAATGTAATGCCCTTTGAAAGACTCCACAGTATCCAAGCTATGCATGTGAAGCTGTCATGCCTGAGTCCCACAGCCTTCTTTCTGGAGGCCCAGTGTCCACTTCAGAGTATCACATGCTGGGATTTTATACCTATGTATATTAACTGAATTGCATCCTTAGCTTAATCAAGTCCTAATTTTTTCAGGAATGTGGGAATTGCTCCCTACAGTAACAAGATGACTGGAAGTCTTAGTGGTTTAGCAACTGCAGAGTCCTTGGAATATCTTCATAGCATTACACACTGGCAAGTGGAGGGATGTAGAACACACCAGTACCCGTAATAGCCTTACAAATGTAGCCATTCCACTTCTGAGAGTGCAGCTGGTTTAGCTGTTTCTGAGGGTCCTGCCTCGTCCTGCCGATGCTTAGGAAAGTTTGGTGTGTGGGGACACTGGCACTGTCCGCTTGTGCTGGGGAAAACACAGAGCACAGCTCTTTGAGCTGCATCAAGCCAAATGCTTTGGGGTCTTGATGCTGGTGCTAGCTAATGAAGCCTGCAGGAGGTTGGAAGGGTTTCAGTTATGCCCAGTACCTGGATAGAATGCTTGGACTATGTCTGGACTGATTAATTAGCCTGATACATTGTACCATGTAGGCTTACGTTTGGTGTATCTTCTCTTTCCTGCGTCTTCCTGGCTTCCCAAAGTTCACACAACTGTAAACTTTTAAGAACCAGGCACAGAGCTCCATCTGGCTTGACAATGAGACTTAGACACAGAAGTCAGTTAGATCTAGCAAAAACAATGTGGCAAGCACTATTTAATGTATTTTGAAAGTGCTGTGGCCTACACAGTCATAGGAAAGTGTCAGAACCACAGCAGCTCCCCTGCCACTGTGCTGCCTTGGTGACAATGTTACAGCATAACCTAATGCCCAGGGAAATGTCCAATGGCTCTGGAAAGCCTGTTCTCTAGATATTAAGCTGTAGAGAAAATGCCCTTTTTACCTGTCTTAGCCTGTTTAATACCTTCACAAATCACACCACCTCATTTGTTTTGCTGTGTGGAACCTCCTGGTCTGTCTGAGCTTTATGTGCTGAGTGTGATGCCATGTGTTAGGGAATATCCCTTGGGTCAGCTGGGATGAGCTGTCCTGCTTGTGTCCCCTCCCAAGTGCTTGTGCACCCCCGGCCTCCTCAGTGCTGGGGTGGGATGAGAGGCAACAAAGGCTTTGGCTCTATGTGAGCACTGTTCAGCAATAATGAAAATATCTCTATCTTATCAACATTATTTACAGCATCAATCCGAAACACAGCCCTATACCTGCTACTGTAAAGAAAATTAATTCTATCCCAACCAAAACCAGCACATTTAATAATGAATCTTCTGAAGGCAATCCTCTGTATGAGGAAGACTGTGGAAATCTGGCCAGAAGAAGAGGTCTCTCAGAACTGAGCATGCCAGGGCCCCTGTCCTCAGAGATTGTTGATGATATTCTGCATAAATTCACATGCCGTCATGAGATGCAGATCATCTCCCAGTGGGACTGGAGGAACTGAAGTCTTCCTAAGGAGGAAAAAATTTAGAGTCAAATGCACATAAATCTTAGGCCTGAAATGATTCAGATTATAACCTGTGGAAGCTCGAAGGCTGGAACTATTATCAAAGGAAAGAACAAGGGATGAAAGATGGGATCTCTGTTGTGATGCAGCAAGCAAATACTTGCTCTATCTTGTTAGCAATGACGTTCAGAAACTCAGCTAATAATAGCCCAGCCTTGATACCAGAGAAATCAATCCCCATGTACTGAGCTATCAACAGATCTGATTTGTGTACATGATGTTCAGAACTGCAAGGAGATGTGGTATGAGACAAATTAAATGTAAAATGTGACAAACTGTTGGATATCTCTTCTCCTGTTATCACACCCTGGTAAAGGAATGGCAAGAGTAAGGATCTATTTCAGTCACTTGAGTACTGTCTCATGTACACTTATTTAAAAGGATACTTGATCAGTGCAAAAACCTTGAGTCAGAGAGCAAATGGTTGTCAAATATGATGTTATGTTGCTTAACACAGATGATGACAAGTGCTTTTTTCTGAACTATCTGGCTTATACCTACATATGAGTAATCAGTTGTGGAAATGTCAGAGAGGATATAGGAATGTGGTAAAGAAAAGAAGTTAATTATCAATCACATTCAAAAGTATGAGCCAAGACAAGTGAACAAACAAACTAAAAACCCACAAGTGAGCTTTGAATGTGAGCTGAGACAAGAACCTGTCTGATAATGCTATTCAAGCATTTTTTTTCCATATAGAGAACTGAACTGCTCTACAATGACCAGGACAGTTGGGGAAATACAAGAAGACAAATACTAGCTCCTTTGCAAACCCTCAGGGGCACACTGACAAAATTTTAAGGGTCTATTTCTGAAAGGCTAAGTCTGGAAATAGTGTTGCCTGACACTGAAGGACTGAAGCACCAGGACTGCCTTGATTCTGACTTTATAGCTCCCCAGATGGTAAGAACTGCTCTAATCTTGACAGAGCTGAGCAGCTTGGCACTGTGCTTGCATCAATCATGCTCATTGTGATCATTAAGCAGTTACTGGGTAAAGTAGACAGAGATCAGAGTGGTGACCAACACTGTGGCCCCCTGCTCTCCACCAACACCACACAGCTGTCTCCAGCTTGCTGCTACCTTTCCTCACTCATCCCCAGATTTCTACCTGACAGTCTTGACTCCCATATAACCTCTATGCTAGTGTATATTGCAAGGAGATAAGGGCTTAAATCCTTCCAGCAGGCAAGAAGCTGAACATGCCTGGCTATCACATAGGATTCTGTCTTCAGTTCTTGCATGCTTCAAATAGATAGAGTGGGTCGGCTGCCCATGTTTAGCATGATGGCCTGGTCTCTGCTGATGAGCAAGAATCAGAGCCCATAGATCCTTTGCTCCTTATAGATGTTTATCTCAGTTGCAGTTGCACACCTGAATTAGAGGGAAAAGTGAAATTTTGTATAGCAACTTGTGTTGGGATTGACTGACAAGGTCTGGGCAGCAGGGAAGCTTCATGGGTGTTGTGGTTTAGCCCCAGCCAGCAGCCAAGCCTCAAGCTCACTCACCCCCCCCACCAACAGGAGTGGGGGGAGAATCAGAAGGGCAAAAGCCAGAAAATTCATGGGTTGAGATAAAGACAGTTCAACAGGGAAAGCAAAAGCTGAGCACACAAGTAAAGTAAAAGAAGGAATTAATTCACTGTTTCCCACTGGCAGGCAGCTGTTCAGACATCTCCAGGAGAGCAGGGCCCCATCACGTGTAATGGTGGCTTGGGAAGACAAACACCATCCCTCCAATTGTCCCCCTCTTCCTGCTTCTTCCCCTCACTTTATATCCTGTGCATGATGTCATATGGTTTGGAATACCCCTTTAATTAATTTGGGTCACCTGTCCTGGCTGTGTCTCCTCCCAGCCTCCCAGACACCCCAATTTCCTCCCCACCATAGCTGTATGAAAAGCAGAAAAGGCCTTGGCTCTGTGCAAGCCCTGCTCAGCAGTAACAAAAACATCTCTATATTGTCAGCCATGTGTTCAGTGCAAATCCAAAACACAGTCCCATAGCAGCCACTGTAGAGAAAATTAACTCTATACCAGCTGAAACCAGCACAAGGGGCTTCCCTGAGAAGCTGCCAGAAGCTTTCCTCGTGTCCAACTGGGCCAATGCAGCTGGCTCAGAGACACAATGGCCAAGGCTGAGTCCACCAGGCATGGGGATAACCTCCGGATAAAGTGTTTAAGAATGGGAAAAATATTGCACAGGAACAACTGCAGTGAAAGAGAGGAGTGAGAATATGTCAGAGAAACAGCCCTGCAGACACCCAGGTCAGTGAGGAAGGAGGGACAGGAGATGCTCCAGGTGCCAGAGCAGAGATGCCCCTGCAGCCCATGGAGGATCACAGGGATGCAGAGATGCCCCTGCATGGACGAGCCCATGCTGGAGCAGGTGGATGCCCAAGGAGGCTGTGGTACCCTGGGAAGCCTGCATGGAGCAGGCTCCTAGCAGGACTGTGGACCCATGGAGAGAGGAGCCCACACTGGAGAGGTTTGCTGGCAGGGCTTGTGACCCTGTGAGGAACAGAGCAGCCTGCTGTGCCCTGTGGAAGACACCTGTGCTGGAGCAGTCCATGCAGGACTGCAGTCTGTGGGAAGGACTTTTCTCATGTTGGAGAAGTCTGTGGAGGAATATCTCCTGTGGGAGGCACCCTACACTGGAGCAGGGGAGGAGTGTGAGGAGTCTTTCCACTGAGGAGGAAGGAGCAGCAGATATGAGTGATGAACTGACCACATGCCCTATTCCCCATACCCCCAGTGGAGAAATTGGGAAGGAAGTTGAGCTTGGGAGGAAAGGAGACATGAGGAAAACTTGTTTTAAGAATTAATTTTTATTTTTTATTACCCCATTCTGATTTGTTTGGCATTAAATTAATTCCCCCAAGTGGAGTGTGTTTGCCTGTGAGGTTAACTGGTGAGTGATCCCTCCCTGCCCTTATCTCGATTTAAGAGACTTTCATATCCTAGCCAGGCATCTGTAGGGGTAACACTTTCCATCATCCTGAACATGCTGCATTCAAAAGGGTAGCAGGGTTATTAAAAAATGAAATTCCTGAAAGCCCAGAAAACAAGCACAGGCTGTGAGCTTCTTGGTACATTTTCCCATTAACTTCTTTGTTTGTTTGATTGTTTCTTAAATAAATAAACATGCCAAAATCAACACACACATTTATTTTAATGTCATTTAGTAGGGAAACTCTTCTGAGCTTGTTCAAAACTTGAAAACAATCTGACCTCAGTCTCCTACTACAGATATGTCTAGACTAGAATTTGCTCTCCTGTTGTAACTTGTGTTTATTAGTTGTTTGCCAATTAGCTAGTAGAGTTGGTGAAGACATTTGAAATTGAAAAAGATAATCTAAACATTCCAAGAAGATGTGTTGCAGCAGTCAGACATTTGTGGTTTACCTTCACTTGTGCACTGGAATAACTCACAAGTGTTTGCCTCATGGAATGAGCATTTATGGACTGTCTCAACTTTCATTTTATAAATGGCATAGTAGCCAAAAGGAAGTAATTGACAATCAATTAAGTTGGGTCACACATCAAACCCATGTAATACCTGAGTATTCTAGTTTCAAACTGAATTTAAAACATTGGTTTGTACAGGCTTGTCTAAGAGGTCACAGTGCTGAAGAATGTGAGATACACGGAACACTTTGTCCAGAAAAATATGTCTGAGGAGTCCATGGGAAGAGGGGAAAACAGCCTCCTGCATGACCTCTCGGAGACAAAGTGGGAAGCTGGCTGCTCACTGGAAAACTGTCAGGAGAGGAGTAGGATGCAAATCTTGCCACAATGGATAAGAAACGCCTACTACCACATAGTGGTTTAAAGAAGTAGATCCAAAGACAGTGGCATCTCTCCTTCACAGAAAGAAAGCTGCTGGCCTCAGCAGTCTGTTTCATTTCATGGAAAAAAATCAGAAAAAAAGCCAAAGTCTTGAAGTAAGAGGCCCCACAAGAATCACTTTTTTTTTTTTTTTTTTTTTTTTTTTTTTTTTTTTACAGAGAGTATTGTGAACCATAGGCTGGATATGGGGGGTGTTTGGTGATGGTAGTGCACAGTCAACATGTCTTGGAATGGTACAGCTTGATTACAAAGTGAAATCTTATTGACATCAAACAAATATTTCAGAGTAAAACTAACAACCAAAAATAGCTGGCACATATAATATTGAAATAAAATGGACCATAATGCACATACTACTCCAATAAAATTTATATTATAACAAATTGAGCATCCTCAACCATTTTTTTTATTTTATAGAGAACAATTAGAGGATAAGATATTAAAAATTATATGCAAGGCAATAAATAGCTTTCATGGAAACTTAAAAACCAAAGGAAAGTGCAAATATTTGGTCATTACAACTATCATTTATGGAATCAAATAGTCCCTTTCTCCACTATAGACACTGTCATTATTATACAACAAGTCACAGGATTATTTATAAAATTATAAAAAAAGAGGAAAAAATCTTTTGTTTTGTTTTGTTTTTATGTGATGAAATATTTCAAGTCCCATGCCAAACCTAGCTCAGAGGCCAAACTGACTCTTTTCCTCAAGTATATAAATTCTGGGAGACCAAATGTGTGTTCTCAGAGATGAAGTGACCAGTGAGAGCCTGAGGAGCTGAGGAAGGCCAGTGGGATTAGGGGTGATGTTAAATTATGAAATTCAAATTGGATTAATGTCTCCCCTTGCACACTGATGCCCTGACCTCCCTGCCTCCAAGCTGATGTGGTACTGTTTGCAGAGGGAGAGATTGAAACCTGTCCCTTGGGCCCTTGTGTCCTATAGCAATGGTGTAGTGTTCAAAGAGGAAACTTGGGATGCAGGTGCCTTCTCCTGCCTTCACTTCAAATCTGGATATGCCACTGCCTCATGAGCTACAAGTTTTCCCTCTTCTTGTCCCTCTGAGAGCAGCTGGAGGAAAGAAAAGGAGTTTTTCTGTGTTGGGAAAGTGAGGAACATCACCAGCTGGAAGAAAGAGAGGAAGAGGGAAGCAGCCAGCCTCTCTTCTTCCTCTCTCTGCAGCAGGGAGATTGTTCAGGTAGCACCAAGGGGTAGTTTGGCTGTGGAGCACAGCCACTGGGCCAGCAGCAGCCCTAGGCAGCTGCTGGCATCCTAAACCTGCCCTATATCCCTGCTTTCTCAGAAATAATTACCTAAGGACAGATCTAAAATCAATTAGCTGATCAAGGGAGTGACCTGTGTGGAAACTCAGTGATGTATCTGAACTCAGACTGTGTCAATAAAAGCTTCAGTCATAGCACAAGCTGAGCCAAGAGTGAGGTACATTTTCCCATAACTTCATGCATAGCCAATTCCCTAGAATTGAACAGCCATGTTCAGCCCACTTTAGGGCGTAGTCTTTTCCACCATGACTACATATTTCTATGGCAACTACTCTTACCAGACACCTCTGTGTATATGTGTATATGTAAATAAATAATAGATAAGGTACTGGTAAATGGTGCTAAAACTGTGCAGTAGCTCTCTTGTGTTGCAGACATCTCCTGTTCCGTGCTGCCAGACCTGCATGCTCTCCATGCAGGTCTGTGCAACAGAGACACAGAGCAAAGGGTTGGGTTTTTACTTGAAATAAAGTGTGTTGTGGTTTACCAGCAGCAGAGTGTTGCTGCACTGGGCTGGCAGGGAGCAGTCTGCCCTCTGTTGCGATACCAACAGGGAAAACTGGAGCTTCTCTGCTGCCTAATGCAAAAACCAGGCAGCGGCTGCAGTTTTGGACAGACAAGGCGAGCCAGTCAACGTGGTCACTGTGTAAAGCAGTAAGGAAGAACTGCTTCCTAATTTGTCAGCTTTTGGAGTTAATATGTGAAGTTAGGCAGCATTTCCATCTCTAATAATTAAAAAAAAATCAGGAAAAAATACATTTTCTCCTATATTTCCATATCACTTGACTCCATGAATCCCCCTTCTTTTGAAGAGGTGGGAGCTGAGTGGTGGAGCCAGGACATGTTTGGCTGTATGGAATTTTTTCATTTCTTGGATAATTTTTTAACTTCCTTAGCTTTCCTTGCTTCACACTTTCCAAAGCATAATGGTCTGAGAAGTAACAGGCTCTGTCATGCCTTTAAGAAGCTAGAAACTTTCCACTTGCCTCAGAATTCTGTATCTTAAGGAAGAAGCCTTAGACAACAAGATCCAAAAAGCACAGAGTTGTATAACATTGAGGTCAGGAAGAGTTTGGCTTTTTTGTAGGGGCTTACACCTTACTGTGAGTACAATCCCACCTACAGCAACCCACTAACCTCTCCATCTTTCTGAGAATTAGAGACACTTTAAGTTGCAGCAGAAAACTTCTTTAGCTTCCTTAATTTCTGTTGCAGTTTTTGCCCGGAGGTTCCTTCCTCTTGGCTGAACTAAACACGCAGGTAACTGCTTTTCTGCCTTGGGCCATTTATAATTCATAAAGTAAGTGTTCCTCTGCTGTGCTCCCCTGAGGGGCATCCTATGAGCTGTGCTCCCAGACCACGCAGCTCTGTGGAATTCAGGAAAAAGGCACAGTAGTTTTGGCCACTTTAATAAAACATGTCCAAACCCACAGATGAAGAGTAGAAGTTCTCTGCTCTGTATATGGTTATTATAAAAAACCAGAGATGATGTGGAAAACCTAAGTTGGGTTTTTACTTCTTTTTTGTGCCATAGTTCTCCAGAACTAAGAACACAGGCAGTGTTAGAGACAGAGACATAAAAGTCTCCCCTTTTCAGCTGATTAACCCTGCAATTATGCAGCAGGACTAGGTTCCCTTCCTCTTGCTTCCTTCTGGAAGTATGTCTGAAACATTAAGTTTACGGTGGACCCCGGTTGCAGCAGGAAATCCCTCTCCAGCTCCTCCCTAATGTGGCTTCTCCTGGGCCTGGAATGTTGGGGTGTGAGCAATGCTCCCCTCCAGTCAGGCAGCAATTGGCACCACAGTCCCACTGCCACAGGATGGTCACTCAGCAGGTGGATCCCAGCATCACGGGGATGGCAGTGAGGCCGTGGCAGCAGGGGCTGAGCTTTAGCTGGAGGTGGCCATGGAACTGCATGGACCTGCAGTTCCCAGGCTGTGACTCCCCATCACTTTCAGGCAGCTCAGCCAAGGCGACGCTGCCTCTGGGTACACGGTAGCAGAGCTTAGAGATTTAAAGCAAATCTTCAGTGCCTACAGCCTCTCAGGTGCCTAAACAAGTTAGGTGAAGTTTTTTTGGCTCTCTGTCCTCTACGTCGGCATCTGAATTGTGCATGAGTTGCACTTTAGGTACCTTGCTGTTTTCTTTGGATTTTGCCACCAGGAGCAGGAGCAGAGGTTTGCTCTGGCACGTGCAGCAGAAGGACAATGTCACCCATTGCCTACATCCCAGAAATCCACTCCCTGTTGCCCCCTTCTATCTTCCAGCTCTTAAACCTTGTGACAGTGATTGCAAAGCTCTACCTACCATTCTGTAACTGCTCCCTTACAACCAAACCTGGAACTCAACTTCCCAGTTGTTTGATCCTGTTTATATCCTCATCTGCCAAAAGTATTCTCTCTCCGGTAAAAATCTTCACTTTCTGCTCAGCTTTTCCACCCTTCCCACATATATGCATTCTTTAGTCTGGATTATTTGTTTACATTAATAATAAACCAAACAAAAGTGCTGCTCTTCTCTTTTGAGCGTCCACCCCAGGCTGCTTCAGATATGAGGAGCAGCCAGGATAGAGAGCTGAAGGGATCTCTGTGTTCCAGGATTTGGGTCTGGCATGACACAGGCTACAAAACATGGGCTTGCATGATAGCAGTCTGCACTTGTTTAATGATGGCTCCTTCCCCCTGCGGTGGAGGATCTCTGGAAGCTTTATTTTACCCTAATTAATTTTCACTCCTCTCTGCTTTCATGGTTGACCTTTTCCATCAAGACTCACAGAACAGATGAATTGTCTATGAAACAGAGGTTGTTCAGTCATTATTCCCTATAGCTGTGTTCCTTTCCTCTCCCCAGGGGAAGCAAACCCATTGAAGCAAGTTGTTTAGGATATTTGCAAGGGAAACTGTGAAGTATTTGGCCTTCTTTTTCAATTTAAATATGCTGGTGCACACCACAGGCCAATTAAAGCCCCATTTTCATGGATATTTTATATGCAATCCTTGTATAGATGCATATACAATGTAAGTCATTGCTTGTTTTAGATATAAGGGCTACACCATAATAGTCACTTATCATCACTAGTCAAAAATAATTCTAAGCAGACTTGGATTTTGTTTTCTGGGAGTAACTTTGCTTACCAAGGGAAGAGTACACAGAGGGGCCTGCCACTTGGAAAATAGAGAATTAAGACAGTCACTTCTAGCTGAAGTTATTGTTATTGCTATTTCTGCACAAGGCCTAGAATTTATGCAATAAATTGGAAATAATACGAGATCAAGAGGATTTTTAATGGACTTAAAATGAAGACAATTATTGCGGTATTGGTTGTCATTGATACGTAACTGCAGCAAAGTGATACAACAGTGGCCACCCTTAGAAACAATATTTGGTGTGGGAACCTTCAGCAGGGATGCTAAAGTGTCAGAGAAACTGTGAAAGAAGTTATTGCAGAAAATGGCAGATTTGTCACAGAGGGGTACAGAAAACACTGGAGACTGAGTTCCTAACGGCCCTTACCTCTGGATGTGCTGTTTTCTTACAAATTAATTTTATTCCTCAAGGATCTTCTCTGGGGACTAGCTTTTAAAATTTGGTAGAGCCAAACCATGGTAGTCCTTGAGTGACTTTTTTACAGTTTATATTGCTGGTAAATACAGCAATTGCTTGTTACGATTTCTGTTTGTTCTTTGGGACTATAATGACATGTTTTTACAGATTGCTACAGATTTATATATAGTCTAAATGACTTAATTAAGAAAAGTAACTTCCTCTGCCCCAAATACCTCAGTATTGAAAGATTTATTCATGGAAGTAGGCAAAATAAAATCATATTAGTAAACCTGAGAGATTAAAAATTATGTGTATATTTTTTTCATTGTGAAGAATGACTGGAGACATGAAATTATATACAGGTATGACTCTGTCATCATTAGGAGGAAAGCAGCCTCATTTAACAGTGGGTAGGAGGGCACAAACATTTTATTCAGTCAGAAGAAGATGGTAGATAAATTACATCTCTCTGAATTTGATCAGGACAAGGAGCATGTTTCATCTTGTGAAAGACTGTGTAATATCTTTAATAACCGCAGGAATGAAGGCTTTGCTCACATATTTCACACACAGCTTCACCTCCATAGGGAAAGGAGCATTCAGAACCAGCCCACAGGGAAGAGGCATATCCTGATGAGCGTCACTGCCGCGCTTCCTTTCGAGGCCGTGGCGGTGTGAGCAGCTCTGAGATGCAAAACCAACAAAGAACTCAGTGTCTCCCAGCAAAACCCCTATCATTACAGAAAAATTACTTCTTGCAGGAGAAATAAGGTTTGCCAATAGACGTGGTGTTTTGTCAGGGCTGCTGCTGGCTGGGAGCGCCAGACAGGGATCCCGGCTCTTCACACCCACAGGCAGCCGCCGCAGTGCTGGCACAGGGCTCGCTGCCGCTCTGGCCTCAGATGCTGAGCAGGACCAAGAATAGCACTGGGTGGTTCGTTGTCTGCAATAGTGGAAAAAAAAAAATTGTATTTAAATCCAGTGTTTTCCAAAAGTAGCTAAACCCAGGAGGTTATAAATTATTAACCTGTAAAGCAGAAGGTTTAAGAGACTGCCACTTGTGTGTCCTGGAATAGTTTCTGCTACCTTTTTGGGATGGAGCAGAACCTTTCATTTAGTTGTTGCTTTCCAGCTGAATTTGCAGCCACTACAGTTTATCTAATCCTGGCAGTACATTCTTACTCTAGAAAAAAATCCAAACAAGAAACAACAGAAAATTAGGTTTTGCCTCATTATTTAACTTTGTGTTGTGTTACCAAGATTTTCACTCCTTTTAGGTTGAGCCCTTTAATTCTTTACCTACTGTGTGCTGCCACTCTTTTATAAGACCCCTTCTCATCAGAGAAGAGGAAGGGAGGAGAAAGATGTAATCTGTGGTTAGAAACAACCAAGACTAAGAAGCAGTGACTGCTTTACGATATAATTAGTGCTTCCTTTTCCACTCTGAAGTAAATTATGTCCACTATGCTTTAAAAAATATATTTGTTAAAGAAATGTATCCATTCACTACATTTATCTGTTAATGTCTCACATAAATTTATTTTGCTTTAAAAAAACGTACATTTTTGTTCCACAGTTGATTTGTGTACTAATGATTTAAGAATAATCCTTAAATAGGAAAAAGTCATATATGGATGATGGAGAAAAGCAGGATGAAATTATGAAAACAAACCACGTGCATGCATTTAACCCAAACTCCTGTTGGCAATGTGGGCAATTTGAGATTGAGAAACTTCAGGATCCTAAGTAGGTGCACTGGTTGCAGTTCTGTAGCTGCCCTGCCATCCATAGAAATGTGTACATACATGCTGTGTATGTATGTGTTTTTATGAACAGGTATGAAGGAAGGAAACTCTGTGTGTAAGCTTTATAATAAACAGCATGTGATTTATTTTATTTGTGCATATTATGTATTAAATTGATCAGATTAGATAAAATATATATAAATGATTTTGGAACTGCACAACTGAAATTGTGACTTCTACAAATAAGTAAAAATATTTTGACAGCTGTACAGGAGTACAAAAAATGAGAATTTTATTGCATTAAGTATGGAATGAATTAATGCAATCAGTCAAATATTTTATCTGTTTGCAATTCAATATTTTTATTTACTTATATTTGTCTTTTCTTTCTAAGTTTTTGATTGTTAATTTTTAAATTCAGGATGAACCAAACACTGGATGGTTCAAACCATTTTCTGAAGCTTAGAAGAGAAAGCATAATAGATCAGAAATACTGCTATATAGAATATTTGAGAAAATATTGGACTGTGGTCCAATTATTGGTACATGCAGGTATATCAGTCTTTATCAGCACATCCTGTTTGGGCTATCTTCCCACAAACAGCTTAGGTGTTAGTCTCACAGAAGCAGTGTGTCATTCTCTTCTGTTTATTTTTGGCAACTACAAATACCACAGAGGATATTTGTTTTTGTAACACTGTAATGATGAAATAGATTTACTGGCTGCAGTCGCAAGAATGTTAAGCAGATATTCATTTGTTTAATCTCTGCAGCTTTGTTGAAAAATTTATACCTGTCTGGGACAAATTGTTAGAAAAAAAATGGACATTTGGGTTTATGGTTATGTGATATTTTTATAGCACCCAAAAAGGTATGGGAGATAGTGTGGGTACTTACAGCTACAGAATAATCAGTAGAGAAAAAGTTATTAGTGCCACAGGCTTCATGGCACAAAGAGGGAACCCACAGCAGTGTGCCCTCAGGGCTCGGAGGACAGGCTGGCTTCACACTCTGGGAGGTATTTGCCATCTGGGTCTTCAGTGGGAAGTGCATATGTTAGATAAGGTGCAGTATGCCAGATGAAAGAAATCATGGAGGAGTTTTCACTTTTCCTCCCCTAAGATGGAACCATTAGTCCAAATCTGGGGTTCAGCTATATGATGACTTTCTTCTGCCTGGATGGTGTTTTTTTGGCACTTCCTTCCATAATGGAAAGACACACCTTTGATGTGCCAAAGACAAAGAAAAGCCACAGTACCAGACCATCACTGATAACCATTATTTCTTTAATTATGAGCCCAGAATCACCCTATCTAACTTTAGGCGTTTCATGAAAGCGATTTCAGTTCTCTACAGGAAGTAAATATCTTTCTGCAGAGAGACCTACAATAGCAGGTCTTCTCACCTGAACTCCTCAAGTAAAGCTCTTACAGTGGAGGGGACTGAAAGCAGGTTGCTCTTGCAAGTCAGCCCTGCATTGCAGGTCAGTGCTTCTGAGAGGTCTGCTTTATTCCTGCTTCCCCTGAGCCAAGCAGGCTCATCCTGCAAGCAGTCAACCAAAAGCTGAAGACACAGAGAAATACAAGAAAAGAACAGCATGGTGCTCCATCTGCTTTGCTTGCAGTGCTACCACACTTTTTTCCCCCCCTCGCTTCTTAGAGTCTAACAAGCCCGAGAGCTCCTGGGTACTGCTCAGACTCAGACAAGCTGTTTTGATCGGTCACCTTCTGCTCGTCTGCAGCTCCAGTGCTGTTTCCACTCCTGCTTTGCCTGTAGTAGTGAGGCAAACCAGCTCCTGCTTCTGTAAGTGAATTTTCAGTCTTGTCTACCCAGTTTTCCTCTAAAGAACTAAAACCAAGGTGAAGAAGACAAATCTACAAACAAATCCTGGCATAAAGAATAGGATTTATCTGCCTTATTTTTTCTTCCGTGTTACTGTTTTTATCCCAGTCTCAATATTGTGTGTGATATTTCTTGCAGCATAAGTCAGGGGGCCCTGTTGCATCCATGATACCCATGGATTTACACCACGTTGAATTGCACACATTTTCATTTGTTTCTGCTTCCTGACTGAACATGTTCATTGCTGGTTTTTATTTTCTTTAACCTTGCTACTAGACACAGTATTGATGGGGAAAGAAGCAGGCAAACATCTCCAGCTGCTATAGTCATGAAATAAGCTTCATTTTCCAGTTTATTAACTTTGACCTGAAGGGCACTTGTTGCATTTACGTCTTTGAAGGTAATGTGAAGTCTGTAAAAAGTATTTATACTTCACAGTTTCTTTCTGCTTCTTTGCTTGAATATTCTTTTAGAAACAATTAGGACTCTGCTAAAAAATGGGTCCTTTTTGCCTTTATGTATAAAAAAAATTACCTTACCAACACACTAATATTTTGCAGGAATGTGGGGTTTTTGACATTTTCTTTGCTTCAGATTGGTGATTTGGATCTACGCCACAATCATGCCGCTATTGCCTGTCCTGACATGTCTGTCCCTTCCTCTATTAGGTGATTAGTATCAAAGAGCCTTGGCTTCATCTCACCAGGAAACTGGAAAAATTTCTGGAACCTTAACTTGAAGAGGAAATTCTTATTCTCCTCCATATTTTATATTTATATTTATGAAATAAGTGTCAATGATAACAAAGCAGTATATATTTCAGATCAATGAAGTGGGGAAGATTTGCAAAAACTTATATAATTTACACCTGCAAATCCACAGGAGCATTGTTATTTAGTTAGGGAAGAATGATAGAGAGTTTTCACTGAAAAAAAAGGCTTCACTGTCTTAAGTACTATGCTGAATAATAAAAAAAATGTCTTCTATTCACAGGGCTTGGGAAGTACATGGCATTTGAGAGGTGATGGGAAGTTAGAGGTAAATGGGAATAAAATGGAAACAGTACTACTCAGCAATTGATATATAGGAGATTTGAAAAGTGAAATGATAATTTTTATCATCAAATTTGAGACAAAGTATAATGCAGGGTTTATTTTCCCCTCAGGTCATTTGTACATATATGTTTAGTTGCTGCTGAGTAACACTTGGCATAGGCAAATCTTTGTTTATTTTGGGGAAAATAGGATCTCAGTCATTTCAGAAGCAAGAGAAGTTGTTTTTCTTAATTGCATGTTTGAATAATTTGGGGTTTAATTGTTATTTATTTAATACTTACAGTATTAACGTCATTCAGCAGCTATTCTATGTGCTATTGTCTGTGATATCTAAATGACAGTCTTGAAAGATCAGGCTGACTTTAACAAGTGATCCCATCTTGCAATCATGTAAACACGTTTAAATTTGCATCCTTCCAGTCACATGGATAAGTATCTGTGTTGTCGGTGACTCAAGATTATTTTCTTCAGACAAGGAGAAGCAGTTGCCCAGAAAAATTTATATGTTGCTCCACATAATCCATTACCATTTTCCTAGTGTTTATTTTCAATACAAAATTTGCTGGCACTGAAATAGTTGAAAACAGGATTTTAAACACAAGTATAGATTATATCTACTCCAACATCTTTATCTCTACAATAAATATATACAAATTTACAAATTCATCACATGGTAATTTTCAGCTGATCCCTAAAGTAATTACACATTCTGTGCTGATAACACACTCAAGGTTTGTTGTTTTTTTTGATACCACAAGCTGGCGAGACACCTAGATCAGGCCTGCTAATGCTAATTGGCAGATAAAGCATAAATCTGAGGGAGTCTGGATTCCTGCCTTTTGCCAGTTTTTTGTTGATTGAACTGAATTCTTTTTATCCTAGCTTTTGAAAAATGCCAGGCAATTCACTGTTGTCTTTCCTATGTGCATTTTAATCCATCAGTTCTGTTACTCCTTTAATGCCTTGTTGTTTGTTTTTAATCCAGTAGGCTAAAACAGTTTTCTTTTTAACTGCCTTTTAAAATCAATCATACAGGACTTCCTAATGCAAAAAATAATTGGGTCTGATGACATAGCTATAACACTGATGAGGTTTTTTTTTTTCTTGTTGATTTATTGAGGTGTATGACCTAGTGATAATAGCAGTGACAAACTTTGAAATATAATAGTTTACCTGCTTCTCAGGTGAACTCACTTGGTCGTTACCTCTATAGATTTTATACCAAATATATCAAGCTTTCTGGAAATTCATCTCCCTTCAAGGGTGTGAATCTTATTCCATGACCTGATCCTTTATTATCCTTATTTTTATTATACAAGTAAACATAATTTTAAAACAGGATTTCAGAACCTGCTCATGCATGAAGGATTTCAGAACGTGCTCATGCATGGCATAGATCTTCTTGAAAATAGTTCAGTAATTTATCATGAAAGAAAAAGATTGGAATGTTCTTTTTGAAGCCATTTTTTCGTGAACTTAGCCCTGATTCTCATTAAAAAAAAAACTCCTCTGTAACTGAAGGACCATGGGATCCTACTAGATGTGGGTGAATGTGTAAAGGCAAGGTCATAAAGTAATAGCAGATGATCATAGAAGACAAAATGACACAAAGCTAATAGATAATTCTAAGCAATCAAGACTGAGTGCTTTCAAAAATTACTTTCTGCAGGAAAAGATGAAGATGTGCATTGATAGCTACTGAAAATAATGGTATAGATCCAATCATACCGCAGGAAGGCCTTGCTGAATAGTTCTCAGAAACCAAAAGAATACACTGGGGAAAACCACTCCAAATTTGCTTTATTTCTAATATTTTCCCATGAAACATCCACTGATGGTTATGGGTGGACAGAGGTCAGTGAGCAAGGTGGATTTCTGAGCTGGCCAGTGTGGCTGCTCCTGTGCTTACGACCACCTGTGAGTGGAGGGGCATTAATTGACTTTGTACACCTTTCCTTGCCATTAAAATGAAGGAAAAAAAATTACTAGCCTGTGATTGAACAAACCTATTCTTGCCATAGTTCATAAAAACAACTATGTTTCCTCTCTTCAAAGCAGAAGCTGCCTTGAATATCTTGATTCTCTTTTTGTGAGATAGTGTCTCATAATGGTAGAGCTCACAAAAAATAGTTGTATTTGGCTACTGAAAGTTTGCTTCAGATAATACACATTGAGATAAAAAAGGAAATAAAAAAAGGGTTTAAAGTTGCTAACCGACCTAGTGTGTGCCATTTGTATAATATGCAGTAAGTCAGCAAAATCTGTGTCATCCTAATATCTAAATTTTTGTTGTTAAGTCATTATGTATTATTTTCACTGCATTTTAAGGCCTTCTGCAACTCATAGGTGGTAACATCAGACAGATCAACCAAATTATTTAAGTCTTAACTTAAATAATTTTCTGCCAACACACAACTCTTCTATCCATTGTTCAGGGAAATCAAATCTTCAGGAGGTGTGAAAGCACCTGCCAAAATTGCAGACTTTGGGTGGTAGCAAGGGAGCAGAGACCGAGCTTTACTCATCTTTGACACTGGAAACTTCTAAGTGTTTGTGTTGTAGAGCTACTGTTCAATAAATTGAAGACACTGTATCATCTATAGATAAATGTACCTACCCTATCCAAACCAAATTAGCAAAGTATCTTCTTACAGTACAGCATCATATGGTCTTGGTTATGCCTTCTGTGCTCTCTCAGTGGCTCCTTTGAGCATGGGCTTTGCCTTGCAGCACTTTGCTATAACTCAAATGTCCTTCCTTATGGTTGATGGCTTTATACGCAAGAGAAAGACCGCGACTTTGTGCTACATCACTGTGTGGGTCGCAGGTAAGACTGGATTTCCTTCAAGGGAGGACTTAATTGTGTGTGTCAGCTCAGTGCAGACAAATTTATGTTACAGAGAATGTAAATAGAATTTTGAAGAAGTCTCATTTTGTCTGGATTTTGGATGTACAGTGATACTTGGATGCCTGTACTTGTAAGAAATAAACTTTCTTCTCAGTTGAATTTTGTTCTTTTATTCCTCAAGAGAATGGAAGAACATTTTGCTAAAACTAAGCAGACATCTTAATTTAGTTTGCTTTTAGTCTATGTTTGCTTAATGTGAGATTTTAACAAAAGCATACCTCTAGTATAGAAATTTGCACATTTTATACGTTCAATTAAATATTTTTGTTGATACAAAAATATTTTATTAATTATCTTTTCCTTATTAGCCAGCACCATATTGTCAATTTTGCCACTACATTGGATGAACCTATTATTTTCTTCAACCTGTTGGCAATTTGCTTTATACATGCTTCTAAATAATGCCTCATGCTCTATTCTCTGAATGTAATATTGTCTTGGGTTATGGAACCTAAAATGTGTGTTCTATTTCATCTGCTGAAAGCAGTTGGGGAATTGTTCTTCTTTATCTTTTGTAACTGTAGAAGGAGGGGGGGCAGGTGCCTTTTGACAATGACCCAACTGTTAAAACCAGGTGGGGCATTGTTTCTTATCTCTTTCACTGCCCATCCTCCCTCCAGGGGAATATTTTCTGCTAATGGACCATTAAGACACCCCTACCCTCCCCAAGATAGTACATCCACATTCCATCATCCTATTGTGAGATGCTCCACCCAGTGAGGGGAGCCAACCATTCCTACCTGGATAAAACTGGGACTCAGGAACAGGAAGCTCTCTGGCTTCACCCGATTCCCGGAGGAAGACTGGACCCTTCTCACCATCACTGGACCTCATCTCACCATCACTGGACCCTTTTCTACAGGATCATCTCTACTTCAACAGAACCACATCTGCCACTCCAGGAGGACTCACTTTTGGACTGCTTCCAACACCCTGACCAACAGGGTGTCAGGTTGTAGCTCTGATTCTGTCAGGGTTTTCCAGGATTACTTGTTTATTTGTTTGCTTGTTTGGTTGGGTAGTTTTGTTTTCTACTGCATTTGTACTGTTAATATTCCTAGTAAAGAACTGTTATTCCTATTCCCAAATCTTTGCCTGAATGCCTTTAATTGCAAAATTCTAATTTGGCGGGGGGTGAGGGGTTTACATTCTCTATTTTAAAAGAAACTTCAGCTTTCCCTGGCAGATACCTGTCTTTCCAAACCAAGACAAATATTTAAGCCATATATAGAGTAGGGTTAACTTACTGGAAAGGTAGGAACTGGTTAACTTACCATTACCTACAATACATGGAAACAATCAAATTTAAAAGATCATAATAAAACCCAAATATTTTTGGGTTCTTAGGGAGCTGGGCTGTATCATGACCCAAAATTAATAGCAAAATCTGTTCACGCAATGAAACAGGATCATTGAATTTCTGAGTTGAAAAGGCCCAAAAGAGTCTAACCCATCCCTTTTAGTTTGCACAGACCAAAGTAGGCTTCACTTGGTGGATGTCTTAACAAGAGTGTACACCATTGCTCTATACTCTGCATTCACTTTGCTTTTTGCAAGCTGTGTTCCTACAAGGCAATTCAACTATTTTATTATCCAGCATGCTATATTGAGTTTTCTGGGACCCATATTTCTTCAGATGATGTGACAAAACGTCCTTGTTCTTGAAGACATGGTTTATGTTCCTTCCTGCATTGCAACCATGTAGTGCTAGGGGGAAACATTCCTGAAAGGTGGAAATAAGTCCTGCCTGTTGGAGGCATGTCAAAAGGCATGGCTGCACTGACAGAGAGAGAGCAAAGTCCATTAACAGCAGGTGAGGCAGTGGTAAGTCCCACACTAAGAGCAACAGAGCCATCAATGGCAAATAGTGTTTGGAGCCCACTACAACCAGTCATGGACATTCCTCTCTTCAGGTAAACCATGGATGTCAATTTGGCTCTGCAAGAGCTGGAAATTGTCAGAACACATTCTGAAATTATTAGGAATATTAACAGACACCTGTCTTTTATGTTAAACCATTCCTCAGACGACTTGAGCACACTTTGTACAGGCATCCAATGACGCTTTTAGGTTGTGCATTAGGAATCCTTTCCATGTGGAGATTTGACTTTTAACCAGGTCCAGGAAACAGAAGAACATGATTGTAAATATCAGCACTTAAGTAACTAATATTTGGGAAGTAAAATCTGTGAACCTAGTTTCTGAAATGATGAATATGCTGGGCCCCCTTTGCTAGTCAGGATTTGACCTTTCTTGTCACTGAAGCAAAATTCTGTTTTTACAACAGGAAGCAACTAATATCACTGGTTCTCAACAGAAATCAGAAGTGGGTGTTGCACTGTTAGTTGAAGAATTCTATTGGTAATAAATGAATATTGTCCCTCAGGTAGCTATTTTCTCTCTGCTATGGCAGACAGCTCCACTTGCTCTAACTGTTGATTCCAACAAACGAGTTCTCAGGTACTTGGTATGTACCTGTTTTCTCTGGAAGATGCTTGTGGTTCTGTGGGAAGATATGTGCATAATAAGGTGCTCATCTGTGCATAACAAAGAATTACCCTAAAATAGCTGTACTTTAATGAGTTGAATTTATTTGTTTCAGTAGGTGCTACTGAACTGCATTTGTCCTACTACCACAAAAGCATTAGACATGGAAAGATTCTTTATGCTTTGGCTGATGTACCAGTGCTGTTTATCAGGAAGAAGAAATGTGTGTTGCCTTTTGCACATTAAAATCTGGCATTTGTATCTAGTTATTTTCAGAAGCAAGAATATTTTTATCAGGAATATCAGGTTAGGCATAAGGATTGATTAGAGCAGAATAGGATGTGTCAAACTCAACAAGAGACCTTGTGGGAGTGCAAGGTTCTCTTTATTTTAAAGCTAATGGATTTCACTCCCAAACATGTTTCAATCAGAGAGACTCCCAAGAACCAAGACATGTCCATCCAACTGGGCTGATCAGAATCACTTGTAAGGGACATGGAGCATAAAAAACACCAGCCATCAAGTCTTCTTTACCTTCTGATTGGCAACAACAAACTGGTTTTGGACAAGGTCTCTTACACTCTTCAGGAGTTATCTATTGTCGCAGGATGACCTTCCACCTGGGTCCTTCTTACTTCACCTATACATCTTGATCTTAACTTCTACTCTTTTTGTTCCCTAGTTTTGGGTACATTTGTGGCTGCCTGGCTTCTTTTTGGGACAGCAGGAAGAGGAATGGCAAGGACAAAAGGCTGTAACCTTGAGTTCTCCCTCCTGCATACCTACATAGGTTTTCTGCTGTAAAGACATGACAAGCCCAACCTAGGCTCAAAGATCACAGATTTATATTGATTATTTAAGTAACAAATGAAATTGCACCAGAATTTTTTTATTACATCAGTGTCTAGTAGGCTTCTGTTTTACAGGAGGAGGAAAAGGACTGAATTAATGTCCTTACTGTTTCTGTAATGTCTGAAACAGAAGGCATGGCCTCTGTATTTGTACACACAAATAATATGTTCAATATGGCAGTTATGGTGCAGCAATGGCATTTGGCATTCAATTGAACGTAGCAAATAAATTGTGATGGTGATAGATACTGTGTACAATATACCTTCATATTGATGCAAACTCTAGTGAAATTAATTCCCCCATTTTGTTCTGTTTCATCCAATCATTCCCAATGAGTGGTCCCTTAGTGATCAGTGACATTGATGGAACTGGTGCTTGGAATTGCTGCTCCTGAAAACCATCTGAATCAGAGGAAAAGTGCAGCCTGGGTCTGGGTCTTCTGCCTCAGTTTGTGTTCAGAGGATTTGTAAGGTTTCTTCTATGCTTTTATTTGGCATACAGAGGAATAGACAAAACTGATTCTGAAACTAAGTTTGGACACTCACAGAACATGGCCTACGAAGCTATGTTAAAGACTAAGTGTTGCAAGTTAATCAGTGCCTTGAAGCTTCACTTCTTATTAGTAGAAAAAGTTTATGTTGACTGTGGCTCAGTTACCCAAATGTATTTGAGTCCCCTAAGAAGTGAAAAATCCTTAGCCCTACAACAGAATTTGGTAAATGGAGATGGAGAGCAAGTACACAGAAGATGTGGATGAAAGTAAGACCACAAACAATGAATGAAGTCTGAAGGTTCAGACTGTCACAGGTTACAACTGAAATAAGTTCTGTCAGATCACTGCATCAGTTTGCATCATGTTATTTTCCTTTTACTTGCCTTTGATGTGTAGCCCTTGGCTATGATGCTAATTCTACCTGCACAGAATGAAAAGGAAATTGTCCACCTGATGCTGACTGGGTCATATTTTTAACTGTAAAGTGAAGTAAATTAAAGCCAGGACTCAGAAGCAGTTGCTGTCCTGAAGAGCCAAGTATTGTATTTTACATTGTGCACAGGACTATGTTCACTGCGTTCCTCTGTCACTAACTGAAAAGGAAAAGCAGTGTTTTGTAACCATGACATACCCTGTTATCTTCCTCAAGTAATGAGCTCATCCAGATTACTCCAAGGGGATGCTTACATTTTATCAGTGGCGCCTTGTTGCACAATTTCCAGTTTCTTTCTTGAAGATACAATAAAAGATTTATGTCTGAAGGACTATGATGTGGTTTTCATCTAAGAGCAAAACAATTCCTTCTAAAAAAATACCGTATCCCCAAATGATTTCATAATTGCAAACAGCGTTGATGAGCTCTGTGGCTTAAATGAGTTTATAACATATTTGCTGTATTTTCTAGTGAATGTTTTTGGATGCACTTAGTAAAATCCCCCTGTTTTTTTAAACTGACACAGAATAAGTGTGATCCATTAGTTGATGTCTACTGTAGTAATTTTTTAATCTAATTTCAAATTATTTCAAATATTTCTCTCTCATTCTTTGTGTGTGTGTGTGTGTGTGTGTTAAATAGTTTCAAATCTAAAAGCCAACCATGTTTCTCATTATCAGACATCATAAAGGCTTTTTTCTCTTTGTAATTTCATGCCACTTGAGGATAAGCAAGTTTCAGAATACTGCATGTTTTTGATGTATGGGTAAAATTCACATCTTCTGTTCTTGGTGCAGAAAGCTTATCTGCACTGCAGATCTCAATTGGATATTCTGTTCTCATCCCCTGTGCTGGGCTCAGGTTTTTATCACTATGATTTCCACATGCAGATGATTCACAATTCCTGCAGCGTGGATAGGAGAAATGGCCTGTATCAGTAATGTCAACATGCAGAATAACATTTTATAATACACCTTGAATGAAAAGAATTTCTGGATCTGAGCTGCTATCAGGAAGAAACATGAGATATTGACTTAAAAGACTAGTGACATGATTTCAAGTAACACTGTCTGGCCGATTAGAATTAGTTTATCACACTGAATTATGAACATGGTCTTACTACTTCGGTTATTCTATTCTTTTTACACTAGTAGCGTTTGATGTTAGAAATGTGTTTGTATTTTTAGCCTGTCTGTGAAAAGTCTGTTGATTTTACTTGAAAGACTTTCTGA
>JADMLD010001504.1:0-46333 GCA_017589585.1 Phylloscopus whistleri
GCGGACGGGGCGGCAGGGGGCTCTGGCTGTGGCTGGGTTGTGCCGTGTCCGCGCCGTGTTCACCGTGCCCTGAGGGCCGCTGCGGGAGCGGCTGCCCCGGTCTCCTTCCCGCGGGTGCCTGGGCAGGAGCCGGTGCCGGAGCAGCGCTGGCTCGTCCCGTTTCCTGTGGGTAGGAGGGAGGTGCTGCGCTGTCCCCGGGCCTGTGCGGGAAAATTGGCATCGCCAGAGGTTTCTGTGCCCGAAGGAGACAGAGGAGTCCTGTAAAAGTGATTTTATTGCTGAACAAAGGAAAAGGCCATGCGGCATTTGCCATGCGGTCCTCTCAATTGTCGCAATCCGCAGCCTCCTTTTTATCCTGATTTTCCCTTCTGCGTCTCCCTCTCCCTTTGCCCAGTGCCAAGGTGCTTGGAAAGTTCAGACTTCCCGATCCGCCTGCTGCATGTCCTCGTTAATATGCAGCCCCCTTTTGTATAACATCCGATATTCCTGGCTCTGTTCAGGCTTTGTTCTTCTTCTCCATGTTCAGGAATTCAGCAGGATCTTGGCTGAGCAGCAGTCCGTGTCAATGAGTAACATTTTCTGAAACTGATGGTTTCTCCCGTTCCTTACTTATCTCCAAGTCCCTGGCCCTATCTCCAAGCAGATTCACTCGTTGACTCTGTTTTTTCTTACTGGATCCTCTTTGCTTCTGGGATTATTCTCAGTGACCTCATTCCCTGTCCTTTTGTAGCCGTTTGTGGCTCAGGAGGCCTGGCTGCCACCTGCATCCCCTTGCTCAGCTGCTGAATGAGCTGCACTCAGCAAGGTGTCCTGCATGGCCCAAAGATGAGAGTTGCTGTAGCACAGAAGAGGAGGAAGAGCATTCGTTTAACCCATGGTGTGCCAGGGAACCCCGAAACCGTGTCCCATTCCCATCCTTTCCACATTTGGGCCGGAACATGAGCTGCTTTCTTATTTCCTTTGTTCTCTGTTTCACCACTTTTCCGTTGTCATCTCTTTGCCAACACCATCTTGAGTCATTAATTTCCACACTGTGCTCCTCCTTCTGCTCATGGATAATCTGATCCCATCCCATGGTGAAATGTTGTGTTCTTGGTTGGAGTGGATTGGTGGGCCAGACTCAGGAGTTGGATCTGTCTGCTTGGTTCTTATTTCGAGGACAGCCTGTAATCTAATTATTGCTTGCAGTGTCCTTGTGCCCTGCAGATGGAAGCCTGATTCCTTCCCAGGGGCTGTTTGGGTCGGCTCTCCCCTGCCCAGGAGGGCAATGCCTCTGCCAGGTCCTTGTGGCTGAGCCGTGGCTCTGGGTGCTGGGGCCCCCTTGGGCCCTGGGCTTGATCCTCAGGGGCTGTAGAAACTCTGCTGCCATGGCCTTGGCCTTCCCCTTGGCCTTTTCCTCATCCCTTCTTGCCTCCCCTGCTGTGCCTTTGTGACCAAGTGCTCCAGGGGCTTCTTCTGCCCCTGCTGCAGCCCCCCTGAGTGCCTGTGGGTGCTCATCCTCTGACAGCTGCTGAGCTTTCTGCAAAACCATTCATTTCTGCAGCGCCCCAAACAAAGTCATTCAAGGATAATCTCGATCATTGCAGGTGGAATCCACATTTCCCACCTTCTTCCTCTTTTCCATCATCCTTTTTCTTCCCACAGCGATTCCTACTGCTGCTTCTTGCCTAACCATATTCCTGCACACTCCCCTTCACCCTTTCCCTTCCCAGCACACCCACACCATCCATCCCCTGTTGTCTAAATCCCTTCTTGACTTCCCTAATTGCCCCCCCTGGGTGTCCATGTCCTTAATTACCTCCGGGAGAATGTGCAAACTGCCTCAACCTTCTCCCACAGGACCCTTCAGAGATATTTTGGGATCATCATCTCACTGATAGGATTTTCAGTGCTCTCTCCCTGCCGACTTCACAGACCCCTCTGATCTCTTGCTCCTGTTCTGTCTCCTGATTATACCCCCCTTTATATGCACCTCACTTCTGTCTAGGTAGGGATATTCACAGCTCTCTTAAGTCTTTGTTCTTCTTCTTGAAGTTCATGAATTGAGCAGGACCTTGACTGAGCAGCAGTCTGTGTTGTCACTTAATAACATTTTCTGGAACTGAGGTCTTCTTCTGTGCCTTCCTTATGTCCAAGTACCTGGCCCTATATGCAAGCAGATTCCCAGCATCGGTTTGTAAAGACACTTTCCTCTTTTTCCTTTCATGTCCCCGTTGGTAGGACATCCTTATGATTTAGAAGAGATTTTGGCTGAGTCTGGATATTTGGTGAGTTTTTGATCTGTGTCTTGCTGTTTGGAGGACTTTTGGGCTGAATCTTGGTATTTTGGAGGTTCTTACAGACACAAGGTGCCCAATGATTTCCTGAGATGAACTGAGATGAGGCGCTCTCCTCTTGTTTTCTCCCCAATCCAGGATTTTTCATTCCGAAGGAGTGTCCGGATGGAGGAGGAGGAAAAGCCCCGGAGCTCCCGCAGGAGGAGGGGCTGCAAACCCAGCCCAGGGAGCTGCGAGGAGGAAAGACCCTCCCTGTGCAGGAGGGCGGCCGGAGATCCAGCCGGAGCTCAGAGCTGGAGGAGAAACCTGATGGAGGGGAGAAGCCCCACAAGTGCTTGGAATGTGGGAAGGGTTTCAGCCGGAGCTCTGACCTGATACAACACCAGGAGATCCACACTGGGGAACGGCCCTATGAGTGTGGGGAGTGTGGGATGAGCTTCAGCCGGAAGGGCAGTCTTAGGCAACACCAGATGATCCACACTGGGGAAAAGTCCTACAAGTGTGGGGAATGTGGAAAGAGCTTCAACAATAGGTCTAACCTCATTACGCACCAGAGGATCCACACTGGGGAACGGCCCTATGAGTGTGGAGAATGTGGAAAAAGCTTCAGCCAGAGCTCCAAACTGGTGGAACACTGGAAGATCCACAGTGGGGAAAAGCCCTATGAGTGTGGGAAATGTGGGAAGAGCTTCAGAGAAAGCTCAGCCCTGATCCGGCACCAGGTGATCCACACTGGGGAGAGGCCCTACAGCTGCTTGGAATGTGGGAAGAGCTTTGGACGGAGCTCCAGCCTGAAATACCACCAGAGCATCCACACTGGGGAGAGGCCCTACGAGTGTTCCGAGTGTGGGAAGAGGTTTCACACCAGCTCTGATCTCCTTGTCCATCAGCGGATTCACACGGATGAGAGGCCCTTCCACTGCCCGACTGCGGGAAGGGCTTCAAACTCAACTCCAACCTCACTGTCCACCAGCGCATCCACACCGGGGAGAGGCCCTACGAGTGTCCTGAGTGTGGGAAGAGCTTCTCACAGAGCTCTAACTTGACCCAACACCAACGGAGGCACCACTAAGGTAAGCCCTGGGAGTGCCCTGAGAGCAGGAAGAGCTTCGTGCGCTGCTCCAGCTCCATCGTGGGAGGATCGGCGTTGGATGATCCCCAGTGACCCCCGTTGGGCAGAGCCCTGGTGATCCGCGGTCCTGGTGATCCGTGTTGGGAGACACCTGGCTGGGGGGGCTCTGCATCTTCCTGGCTCTTCATGGGCCCCTGGAGGAACGCAGGGGCAGGAACATCCTTTGGGATACAGACTGACATTGGGAATTCCTTGGGGAGAGTGGATTTTTTGACTTTCCACCCCAGAAAATCTTTAGCGTTCAATCCTATCTTCTGGGGCCTCAAGGAATACTGGATGGTCTTGGATGTCTTTTCCAACCTCTGGGATTCCTCAATTTTGATTTCCTATTGCCCGAGGGTGTCTTCTTCAGCCAAATGGTGATGAACTGGGGCAAAGATCAAGGTTTTGTAGACAGTGGGGTGGAAACCCCTCCAATAAAGGTTCTTCCCTCCCACCCAAACACGTGGATCCTCAGCTGGCAAGGACATAGAAACCCTTTTCTTTTTGTCTGGATTTCCTTTTCATTTCTCTTTATATCTTTAAAAAAATCCGACACTGGGGTAAAAATAAGGACATTGAACTAAGACCTGGGTGGGGACATGGGGGGACATAGACATGGAGAGTGACGTGGGGACACCTGGACATGGAGGGGGATGTGGCCATTCATGGGGACACAGGGGACACAGGCTCAGATGGAGATGTGGGGGACAATGACAGGGATGGAAACATGGTGGGGAGACAGGCATGGGTGAGGCCATGGTGGGACATTGCCAGTGACATGTGGGGACATGGCCATGGCCGGTGCCATGGGGGGAACTTGCAGGGGCTGTGGGGGATGCTGGGTGTGAGGGAGTTGAGGGTTCCTGGGAGGGACTTGGGGCTTGCTGAGGGCTTTGGGGACCCCAGGCCCAGTGGCTCTGGCTGCGCTGGGAGACCCTGGTGGAGGTTCTGGGGCAGCTGCTCAAGGAAGGCAGGCACATGGATTCCAAGGTATCACACACTAACTGTGTGGTTTTGGGGTTACTTTAACAATGGTACCTTCTGTGAGAAGATGACACTGGAGGAAATTTTTTCCCAACCCTTCACCAGCTCTTTGGGTCACACCAGTTTTTGAAGGGTTCAAATCTCCTCTGAATGCTAATGATATCATGCAGTGGCTGATGTTGTTTATAGGCCTACTCTATTTAGCGTTCAGAGATAAGGGGAGATTGACCTGGATAACCACCCTGATACCTACCCCACAAAATAGGGATGCTGCCCCAGAGCCTGCCCCTGCCCCACAGCCTGCCTCAGAGATAAACCAACCAGATTGGGTGAAGGAGATACGTGACTGTTTTAGGGTGACTTTATGATGTTTTACAATTTTTAATTGTTTGTTTCGTTTGTGTTGTATATTAAGTTTTGTACTTTTAAAGTTAGTTTTGGGAGCAAAGGAGAGAAAAGAAGTAGCACTCAGTTTGTTTTGAGAAAACTGTTTGACTTGTACATGTTTTTGTTTTTGGTGGTTTGTTTGAGATATGAACAGTAGTGGGACAGATTCTTTGTGTTTTTAGTTAGTTTTAGCTAGCTGAAGTAAAAAAGTTTTTTGGACAGGTTTTTTTTTTTTTTTTTTTTTTTCTGAGATTGTTTAAATTTTTTCTAGACAGAAAAATTTAGAAGAGCAGTGCGGGCTTGCACTTGCTGCCCACTGGGCCTGGACTTTTAGAGATAGTGGGACTGGTGAGAGACTGAGTGAGCTGAGCTATATTTACGGCAGAGATTTTTTTAGTTTGTTTTTTTTTTTCAGTGCATCGAACAGTTTTATTGTTTTATATTATTCATTCTTTGTGCGTGTGGGCGTCTTGTTTGTTAAATAAATAGGTTTTTCTACTTTTCTCTGATGAAGTTCTTTCTTTTTTAGACTGGCTGAGAGAAGGAGCCATTTAAGTTTGCTTTTCAGAGGAACCCCCTTTGGAGGTTTCTTCCAAATTTGCCCTAAACCAAGACATCTATTGTTATTGGTGCCCAATGTGGGGCTCAAAAAAAGAAAAACAACTTATATTAATTACATTTTAGTTATACTGTATTTAAAATTAAAATAGTCAGTAGCCATGTTGCTCATTAATTTCATAATGTCTCTTAAAATAAAAGCCTTTCTGTGTTTCTGTTCCCTAAGCTTTTTAAAATTTTAATACCTTTCTGTTTGAGTCCAGGGCATTCTTTGGATACCCTGGACAGTCAGGAACCTGTACAGGGGGGTTTAAAACCTGTACAGGGGGGTCTGGGATCTGTTCAGGGGGGTTGGAGACCCTGGCACAGAGCCCAGGAAGGCAAGGGCTTTGACTTTAATCCATGGGAGAGACTTCCAGCATTCAGAGAGGAATTTCAAGCCCCAAAGTGTAATAAAGAGTTGTGTAGTTTTCACATTTGGGTTTCTAAAATAGGGGTGAATGGGGACAAGATGGAGGATTCTGGGCGGTGCCCTGGGGTCTTCTTCTTCGTCTCCATCTTCTGCTGTGACGGTGGCACAAAGTAGCTTTAGAGGGATTGGGTTAGTGTAGAAGTAACCTGTTTAGTATAGAATGTAGATATTGGTTTGTAATTGTAAATAATAGACACCTAATAATCTGTATAAGAGATGACGAGCCTTCGTCAGAGCAAGGAGTCATCACCTGTTGCCCGTGCTGGACAGACCTTGGCCAGGCACAGAGAAAAAGGGACAAGATAAGATATAAAAACCAAGAGAGAAACCTTGAAAAAGAACATCTGAAGACTCCGGTTCATTTCTGCATTCGGCTTGGGGCTTTTCAGAGGGCAAAGGACACTTAACCACCCTAATCTCAGGGGAAGGGTGACCAGCACCCAAACCCGAGAATTGGCATCCCTTGGGGTGGGCATCACACAAGCACAACAAGCCCTCTGAAGCCAGGAAGCCGAATTGCCAGCACCTGACAAGAAGAGGACCAGAGCAGCTGATCTCAGATTTGTCTTCGGATCAACAGATTTCCAAGGACCCTGGAATCCGTCATCCTGACAACGGCTGGTCAGTGATCAGGACACTCCTGAGCTGAGTTTGACAGCACCTGCACCCCATTCTTCAAGTTTGGTAAGACAGTTGAGATTCAGAACATGGGAGGGGTCATGTCTCTCTCCCCCGAGCAACCTAGTATCCTATCTGCCCTACAGGGCATGGTGTCTGCACATCCTGCAGGCCTTTCTGACAGGGAGCCATAGGCTCTGCCTTTTTGGACGAGATGTAATTACACACATAGTGAGACAAAAGCTTTATTTGAGCCGGCAAAAATTGTGTTAGAAGCTGTCTCAGTGGAAGACAGGGAAATTCCCCACTTTAGCCAGCCACGGAGTGGGGGGGAGGAACAGAGCATTTTATCTACTAGCCAGCAGTTAGTAGAGGCAGGTGCTGGCCAGCCGCCAGCGGTTAAAGGATCTCTTACTGGAGATGGAAGAGAGGTGAGCCAGCAGCCCATCTCAGGTAAATGGGGGAGCCAGCAGCTTCCCGCATATTTATTAGAAGTATCAGAACCCGATTCCCCAGAATTAGTCCCGGGAAAATTGAAACTTTTAATCTCTCCCAGCAATCAGGAGGACATGGACATGCTTCTCTTTGAAGCGTGCCCTACGGGCGTAGAACACACACCCCAGGAGGGGGGATGGGAAGATCGGGGACTCAGTCCACCTGTGAGCCCCTTTACCCCCCCACAGACACTGCGCGAAGGCTTTCCGTCGGTACTTCCTCCTTCTGCGTTCGAACAAGCGGGGCGGGGGTGGGGGGAGGCGGCGGGCAGCAGGCAGGGAGCGGTGGCAGAGGAAGGCGGAGTCGCGGTGCGAACGTGCGGAGACGAGCGTGCCCGGGGGCGATCGGGAAATGTACCGAGTCGGGATAGCGCGGATTGCAGGGAGACCGGGGCTGCAGTGATGGGCGGGGAAAAATTGGCATCGGCAGCTCGTTGTGTGGTGATGATGCAAACTACAGGAAGCGGCGCGGGCCAGGCTGTGCCCGCTTCGCGGAACGTAGACACGGAGTGGTTGGGCCGGAGCTTGAGCGGTGGGCTTGTTTCGGGTGGGCAGTACCCCGATCATGAACAAGAAGGGGCGGCCCTGGCAGGCGGGTCAAGAGGGGACACCCTCCCGGGCGGTGCTGAGGCGGTGCAGGTGGTGGCGGGGCGTGGCCAGGGCAGGGAGTTTCATCAAAGAACCGCCCTTTCGGAGGAGGCTCCGTGGAGGCCATCTCCGCTCACGGGCAGCCTTGCCGTCGCTTTGAAAGCATGGGTGCAGGTCCAAAAGCTCGCACAACAATGCAGAGAGATTCAGAAGCAGAAAGCATTTTACAAGCAGAAGATTTATTGTCAGAAATGCTGGAAGAACTGCCTGACAGACCGGGTTCGCGATTCGTGGTGACGGCCGCGCCACCTGGTGGCCGGATTGAAAAATTACAGCGGTCACAACAAAAGCCACATTTGATATTTGGAACGACAGCGCCATGTAGTGGCGAAACCCCCACATTACACCATTTTCCCCCAATTTCGTACAAAAAACCAGCCTTTTCTCCAAAGCAGCAGTTTCAACAAAAACAAATGGAGCATTTGTCATTCTCACAAGACCATGAAGCAGTTCAAACACAGGAACAAGCATCAAACCCCGATGAAGGCATGATTCACATCACTGCCTTACAAGGTGTTTCTGTCTGGTCAACAGCAACAGCAACTGAGGGTCTTTCAGGTCAAGCTCTTTCATTTCTAATGTCTAAAGATCTAATGAAACAATTTCTTCTGCAAGTTAAAGAAACAACTTTGGAGGCTTTTCCTGATTTATGAACACAATTCCCTCAACTTCTCACATCATCAAAGGGTAGCCAAGTTTCCCTTGAACCCACTGGACGTGCTTCTTCATTTACCTTTCGGCTACCTGATGGATCCTCCTTTTCCTTTGGCAGTACTGCACAAGAATCACATACTCCACCTGAGCTTCAGGTTTCCACTCCTCAACCAGGAAGTGGAGAAATGTCAAGAAAAGAAATAACCCTCAAAGATGGAGATACCACATCAGTACAAAATGTGGAGAAGCCTCGAAAACAGGCAGACCCAGGAATGGCAGCAGCAGCAGCAGCATCAACATTGAAGACTCAGCAATTGACTCCAGTGTCTGAGGAGTCACAAGCATCCAGCACACAGACATCCGGTGCAGTGGTTTGGACAGAAATAAAGAGACAAGCACCAAAAGATTCTAGTTCTACAGATACGACAATATTAGCATTACCAGTGACTTATGATGCCCAAGGGCAGAACCCAAGGTGGGATTGATTGGATCATGGAGTGATCAAAGATCTAGCACAGGCAATCCATGATAATGGACTGGGATTACCATATTTTAAACAGATTTTAAAAGGAACATTTAGTATTTATGATTTGACACCGCATATCTCAGGTCAACCGCTTCGATGATTCCCACAGACTCACAGCTGATCATCTGGAATGTGTGGTGGAGAAGAGCTCTTGAGGAGCTCAGAAATAGATATCAAGGAGGGCCAAATGCAGCCATCACTGTGGCACAAATGGCAGGCGATCTACCGCATGACAATCCAATTCAACAAGCGCAAAGTTACCAAGAAATGTTTTAGCAGATATTAAGGATGCGGCACAAAGAGTGATCACACAGATTCCACCAGCAGGGGTTTCAGAATGCATTTATACAGACATAAAGCACCGTTCTTCAGAACCTTACAGCGACTTTATTGACCGTCTCACGCAAGCAATAGACAGGCAAGTGAACAATGAGAGGGCAGGGCCACACCTGCTTCGAAGTCTTGCATTTGCGAATACCCACACAGAATGCAAACGCGTCCTCAGCCCAATGCCTGGTCAACCCTCTCTGGCAGAAATGATAAAAGCTTGCAGCAAAGTAGGAACACCACAACATGTTGCATCAATTCAAGCAAGCATCTGGGGAGAACAAGTGGAGAAGATCATCAAGGCCAAAAATGAGAACTTTAGAGAGGCTCTTGCAACGCTTCAACAAAAAAATGCCACAACAGCAATGGCAACAAGACTTGTAGGAGGACGTTGCTACAAGTGTGGAAAACCAGGGCACTTCAAAAGAAACTACCCAGAACTTGCAAAAGCCACGATCTCACCAGATGTTTGTCCAAGGTGCTGGAGAAGAAAACATCCTGAAAGCCACTCTAGGACAGATGTGGACAGGAGACCTTTACCCCTGCCAGGAAACTTCAAGAAGAGCGCGGAATGTCAATGCACAATGACACAAGTGATGGCGGTGGATCAACACCAAATTCCACAAATGGGACAATTGTCGGGGAATGTCAATCTGATGCCCTCAGCAGGACAATCTGCAGCATCCCCAGTGATCCAGACTTGCTGCCACCAGGGGCACAATGCAGTTTGGCAGCTTCCAAAAGGACCTGCTTCCTAAATGAAAATTATGCAGTGATACTCACAGAGGTGACTGGGATCTCATGTAAAAGACAAGACTTTTTGATAATAGGCAAGGATAGGAATAGTATCCTGGGATTCATCATCTATCCTTCAGTCATCTCAGCAGATCGGAATGAAGAATTAACAGTTTTAGCCAAACCTCTCAGACCACCATTGACAATTCCTGAAAACACACCAATTGCCAAGGCCATTGCCTTGCCGCCTCATGCCACGGAACAGGTCATGCCCATGTTTTTTCAACAGGACTTCCCTTCAGGTGAACACATGGAAGTTCATGCCACATGGGTGAAACACCTTGGTCGAGATCGGCCAACCATCGAATGTACATTGACCTGCGGTGAGAAGACAATCACCCTCAAGGGAATGCTTGACACAGGGGCAGATGTCACTGGAATTTCGTACATTTTTTGGCCCAGAGAATGGACCTCGATTGCACCCTTGAGTTCTCTTTCGGGCATGGGGGAAATTCCTTATGTCTGTAGAGTGCCAACACAATTGTTGTTTCAGGACCGGGAGGAAAGACGGACATCATACGTCCCTTCATTGTGCAGAGACCAATTACAGCCTGGCGAAGAGACGTCTTAGCACAATGGGGCGTGAGAATGGAGGTGGATTTCTAGTGGGGATCACTGCAGCACTCACCACTTTGAAGCTGACCTGGAAAACAGACAGTCCTGTCTGGGTGGATCAGTGGCCCCTTGAACAGAAAAAACTGAGTGCACTCAAAAATTTAGTCAAGGAACAGTTGGAAAAAGGGCACATCAAACCAACAAACAGCCCTTGGAATTCTCCAGTGTTTGTTATCCGCAAGAAAGCTTCTGGTTTGTTAAGATTGCTTCATGATCTCAGAAAGATCAATGAGGTCATTGAAGAAATGGGACCACTTCAGTTGGGACTTCCATCTCTCTCAATGATTCCAAGAGATTGGCCACTTGTGATCATCAATCTCAAGGATTGCTTTTTCAACATTCCGCTTTATCTGGATGATGCTCCTCGATTTGCATTCTCCATTCCAAGCATCAACAGGCAGAAACCTCTGCAAAGGTACCATTGGGTCATTTTACCTCAAGGTCTCGAGAATTCACCAACTATTTGCCAATGGTTTGTGGCGCAAGCTTTGTCTCCAGCGTGGAAAAAACATCCAGAAGCGAGAATCATTCATTACATGGATGATCTGCTGTGGTAGCTAGGGACAAGCGACCGGAAGATGTTGGGCTGTATGGGTAGATAGGGTTACCTTTTTCATATGTAAGTGCTATTTTAGTCGAGCTTTGTTAAGTTAGCCAATTGTATGTACGTGATGACGTAAGCAGACGGATGTGACCCTGCTTGCGTAAGTTATAAAACACCATGTAAACAAGAATAAATGCTATTTTGCCATCCACCACATTGGTGTCTGTGAGCTATGAACCGAGTAGACTTAGGGTAGTCGCTGTGCCGTTCCTGAACCAGGTCGCTACGCCTCACCGAGAGGCAACAATCTGCTCATCACAGCACCGACTCAACAAGAGTTGCAGAAAGCTCGTGACTGCGTGATTGCAGAAGTGCAAAGTGCAGGATTGGAAATTACCACTTCAAAAATTCAAGAAATTGCGCCATGGAAATATTTAGGATGGAGAATCTCGGGACAAACAATAAGACCGCAGAAGATTCAGATCAAAGCAGAAATCAAGAATCTGCGAGATTTGCAACAACTTTTAGGGGAGATCAACTGGATGAGACCAATTCTGGGAATCACGATGAACTTGCATCATTGTTCAATCTTTTGAGAGGGGACTGTGACATCAAATCTCCCAGAGCTCTCACGCCAGAGGCTCAGGAAGCACTTGGAAGAATTGCTGAAGCTCTCCAGCAGAAACAGGCACATCGCTTTGTAGCATGTCTGCCGTTCTTTCTTGCAGTGTTGGGAGAAAAAATACAATTGTATGGCTTGATCTTTCAGTGGGATTCCTCACAAAAGGACCCATTGTTGATTTTGGAGTGGATCTTTTTATCTTACAGGTCTCCAAGGACAATCCTTACGAGCTTGGAGATGACAGCTCAAATTATCATCGAAGCTAGATCTAGGTTGCTGACAATGACAGGCAAAGATTTCACAACAATTTACCTGCCTTTGAAAAAAGAATATTTTGATTGGGCATTGCAAAAATCGGAAGATTTGCAAATTGCGTTGTTAGACTATCCAGGTACTTGCACGATTCACTTTCCAAGCCACAGATTGTTAACGGCAAAGATAAGTTTAAGAGAAAAGCCGAAATTAAGTGAGGTGCCGTTGGACGCAATAATGTCATTTACTGACGGCTCAGGAAAAACTCACAAATCAGTAATTACATGGCAAAATGCAACAACAGGAGAGAGGGAATCAAACATAGAAACAGTGCAAGGTTCACTGCAGATAGTCGAGTTGGCAGCTGTAGTTCGAGCTTACGAGCTGTTTCCGCAACCTTTCAATCTGATCAGATTCAGCTTATGTAACGAGTGTGATCAAAAGACTTGAAGGGTCGCTTTTGAAGGAAGTGGATAATGAAAATTTATACTCATACTTACTTTGTATGAGGACACTGTTCCAGGACAGGAAACGTGAATGTTTTGTCTCCCACATTAGGGCACATTCATTTCTTCCAGGTTTTTTAACGGAAGGCAATGCACATGGAGACAAATTGGCCATGCCAATTTCAAACACTCTGCCAAACATCTTTGAGCAGGCGAAATTGAGTCATGCATTCTTCCATCAGAATGCCCAAGCGCTGATGGAGGGTTTTCGCATTTCCAAAAGCCAAGCGAAGGAAATCATCAGTGCTTGCCCAGATTGCCAGCTTGTGCAGCCTCCTGCAACCATGGGAGCAGTCAACCCGAGAGGGTTGCACAGTCTGCAGTTGTGGCAGACAGACAGACAGAGTTTGGGAAACTCAAAAATATTCATGTTTCAGTTGACACATTTTCAGGAGTGATCTTTAATGAACCATTCAAACTAATAACTTGGGGCAAGGGTATGCTTCTGTCTTCACAGGTGTTGGACCGGGACAGGCGGCAGCCAAGAACATGAAGCCCTGTCGAGTCCAAACACAGGCAGATGCAGGCCCCAGGACCGAGACCAAGAACAAAGAAATGAGCACACAGACGTGGGCAAGGGTCAGGACAACAGACATCCCTTCGTTCAGCACGCAAAAGAGACTTTTAAGACTTAATTTCTTTTTGGGTCTGGGATGGTGTCGCGGTTCAGGGATTCCTACGAGAAGGAGGCCTTTCACAATATGCATGTGCCTCGTCTTTTTGTTGGTTGCCTTGAGCAATGCTGCAAATCTACCCATAGCCCGACCAAAAAAGAGTGTTTAGAAGACTCTAGCCAATGCATCAGGATGGGACATCATTTGCTTGATGCATTCAAAGCCAGAAAAATCCTTTTTAACATACTTAGTGAGATAATCGGTGAACGAATGGCCAATTCCAAAAGACATCCCTCTAATGATTTCAAAAGTCATCTCAAATTCGGTTAGCAATCCGGTTGAAGAATGGGATGTGAACTAAAAATTCTTGGGTTAGTCAGAATGAATGTCTACGTGAAATTCAATCGTTCAAGGGTGGCAGAAAGCAACAGAAGTCACTCCAAATCTTTCAATTTTTTAGAGACACATCATCTTGGTGTTATTACACTGGGATGTTGAACAGGCCATCCAACCGTGTTCCAACGCAATTGCCGAGAGGAATCTTTTTCATTTGTGGGGACAGAATTTGGTGTGCAATCCCTGCAAATGTCAAAGGTGACCCATGCAGCATTGGGAAGTTTTCTTTACTAACACCCAACATGATGTTGATAAGAGAGAAAAAACATAGAGAAAAAAGGTTCGTCATTCGATACGATTCTAAATTATGATTATAAGATTGATATTTGGAAAAAAGGCCAAAAATTTCTAACAGCTCTGCTTTTGCCACAGGCAGCAGCAGGAACGGCCTTGAAACAATTGGATCAGGTGGGTTGTTAGTTGAATAAGCATTCCTGGGATATCTCTCTCACACTGAGATTTATTAACTGATGCTGACAGTGTCAGACGAGCAACTCTTCAAAGTAGAGCCATGATCTGTTGTTAGTACAGGGACACAGATGTGAAGAGTTTGAGGGAACGTGCTGCATGAAATTGTTAGATCATTTAAAATCCATTCAAGAGCACATCAGGCAATTGCGAGAAAGCGTGAAACAAACTTGGAGAGATAACTGGGTCATGGATGGATGGCATGTTCAAATTTTTTAACCTTTCACCATTGTGGAAGGAAATTTTAATAATAGGTATGTATATATATTTTTTATATTTTATTGGGACTTGTAATTCTTCTCCTGATCTTGCTGTGTTTGTTTCAACACATACGGCGGGCCATGGACAAAGTTGCCAAAGAGGTATTTTTGGTTCAAACAGGAGGGGGAGATGTGAGAGTCCAAGCATTCCTTTGGATACCCTGGACAGTCAAAAAGCTGTACAGGGGGGTTTAAAACCTGTACAGGGCAGTCTGGGATCTGTCCAGGGGGGTTGGAGACCCTGGCACAGAGCCCAGAAGGGCACTGGCTTTGACTTTAGTCCATGGGAGAGACTTCCAGCATTCAGAGAGGAATTACAAGCCACAAAGTGTAATAAGGAGTAGTGTAGTTTTCACATTTGGATTTCTAGAATAGGGGTGACTGGGGACAAGATGGAGGATTCTGGGCGGTACCCTGGGGTCTTCTTCTTCATCTCCATCTTCTGCTGTGATGGTGGACAAAGTAGTTTTAGAGGGATTGGGTTAGCGTAGAAGCAACCTGTTTAGTATAGGATGTGGATATTGGTTTGTAATTGTAAATAATCAGTACGTAATAATCTGTATAAGAGATGACGAGCCTACGTCAGGGACAGGAGTTGTCGCCTGATGCCCGTGCTGTGGAGACTTTGGCTGGGCACAGAGAAAAATGAAATGATAAGAAATAATAAACCATGAGAAAATCCTTGAAAATCTGAAGACTCCGGTGTATTCCTGCGTCTGGCTTGGGGCTTTTCAGAGGGCAAAGGACACTAAACCACCCTAATCTTGGGTGACCGGCCAAACCCGAGGTAACTGGGTTGGTTTTTCTTTTGGTGGAACTTCCTCTCTGAGGTTTGCTGTTTTTTAATTTAGATACTTCTTGTACTGTTAGAGCAGTAGTAGGTTTTTTATTTTTTCATGGTTTTTTACAATTACGTAGGAAGGACTATAGCTTAGTTTGTAGGGTGTTCTTCTCTCCCTATCTGGGGAATGTTTGTGTTTGGTGTTAGAACTTTTGATTTGTACTTCAGAGATTTGGAGAAAACTTTTTTTGTTGTTTGTGGGCTGTTTTTTTTTTTTTAAATTTTGTTTTTTAATGTTTGCATATGTGTTTTTAGAGCCGCGATTTTTGTATGTGTTGGATCATGCATTGTATTTGTATATGTTTGGAGGTTTTTTTGCTATATTTAGTACAGGGGGGTTTGTGTTATTTTACTTTATTATTGCTAAAGCAGAAGAGTATTTTTGTGGTTTAAGTTGTATAAGTTTTTGCCACATAACTAGTGTATATGGTATTAAGTTTGGGGTTTTAGTGTTCAGGTTATTTGAGAAGACAATTTTTGTTACTGCCCTTCTTTTTAAGTGTTGAATTATTTGTTTTATGGTTTTTTATTGGGTTTGCTGTATATAGAGATTGTTTGTACACAGATATTTTTGTGCTACACTTCCCAGGACCTGTTCCCAGAGACTGCAAGGGTTAGGGGTTTTTCTATTATTATTTTGGTTGATAATTGGATTTTGTCATAGGGATTTTAAATGCTTTGCTTCAGTGTTGTTTAGAGTTGTAGCTTTGTTTGTAGCATTTTAAAGACAGATTGATTAGGTTCTTGAGTGTAATTTTTTTTTTAGGTTTTGAAGGTTTTTTAGGGAAAAGGATTTAATAGTAGCTTTTGGATTTTTGCTAGTTGGTTTAGCTGCTGTTTTGGGTTTATTATTGGGTTAAACTGCTGATTTAAGTTTTTTATTTGGTAGAGCTGCTCTTTTGGGTTTATTATTTGGTTTAACTGTTGACTTAAGTTTTTTATTTGCTATAGTTGTTGATTTAGGTTTATTGTTTGGTTTAGCTGCTGTTTGAGTAGTTGGGGTATTGGTTGCAGTTTGAGTGACTGGGGTCGTTGCTGATTTATCTCCCTGCCCCGTTTTTACTTGCTGTTTTACAGTATTTAGCAGCGTGCTATAAGCATATGTTAGGGCTTAGTTTATTGCAATGATTTTTTTTTTAGAATTATTATGGTGGGTGTTGTTTAGACTTTTTTTCTTTTATTTGGGTTTTGAATTTGTTTATGTGAAAATTTTTAAGTTGGGGAACAGAAAAATTTTTTAAGGTTCGGTTTATTTATTTTTGTTTTACACTATTCAGGATTTTTTACACTTGGGTTTATGTTTGGGTTTACTTTTAGGTTAGCAGTTTTATCAGCCTTTCTGGAAAGCCCAGACTTTATTTTAGACAAGCTGTAAACCGTATAGAGGAAGCTTACTAAATTAAATATTAGAAGAGTAGGGTTTTTTTAATATTTAGAGGATACTGACCATTTTTGAAGTGTGATGTAACTGATTTAAAAGAGAAGAAGGAAAGAAAAGACTGGAAAGCTTTATTATTTACTTTTTTATTTTAAAAAACTGGGTGCCATTATTAAGAAATTTTTAAAATATGTTACTGGAACTAGGATGCACGGTAGGACGAAGAAGTTATAAACTAAATATACTTGGTACAAACTCCAGTACTTGTATAAGCCTTTTATAAATTATAATTGCTGAGCTTAGGAGAAGAGCTATTTTAATTTGTGTATTTTTAGCGTCAAAGTTATGTGTTAGGGACAACATTGGATCTATTTTTGGATAAGAAAATAAATTTAGGGACTAGAAAGGTATTAAAATTTTAAAAAAGCTTAGGGAACAGAAACACAGAAAGGCTTTTATTTTAAGAGACATTAGGAATTTAAGGAGCAACATGGCTACTGACTATTTTATTTTTATATAAAGTATAACTAAAATGTCATTAATATAAGTTTGAGGGTTTTTGAGCCCCACATTGGGCGCCAGTAACAATAGATGTCTTGGTTTAGGGCAAATTTGGGAGGAAACCTCCAAAGGGGGTTCCTCTGAAAATCAATCTTAAACGGCTCCTTCTCTCAGCCAGTCCAAAAAAGAAAGAACTTCGTCAGAGAGAAGTAGAAAAACCTATTTATTTAACAAACAAGACGCCCACAAGCACAAAGAATGAATAATATAAAACAATAAAACTTCTCGATGCTCTGAAAAAAAATAACGAACTAAAAAAATCTCTGCCGTAAATATAGCTCAGCTCACTCAGTCTCTCACCAGTCCTACTCCCTCTAAGACTCCAGCCCCCAGCGGGCTGCAAGTGCAAGCCCTCACTGCTCTTCTAAATTTTCAAGTCTAGAACAAATTTAAACAATCTCAAAAAAAAAAACCCCAAAAAACAAACAGTCAAAAAAACCTTTTTTACTTCTCCTAGCTAAAACTAACTAAAACCACAAAATATCTGTCCTACTACTGTCTGTATCTCAAAGAAACCGCCAAAACAAAAACATGTAAAAGTTAAACAGTTTTCTCAAAACAAACTGTGCGCTACTTCTTTTTTCTCCTTGGCTCCTAAAACTAATTTTAAAAGTACAAAACTTAATACACAACACAAACAAAACAAACAATTAAAAATTGTAAAACATCAGTCACCCTAAAACAGTCATGTATCTCCTTCACCCAATCTGGTTGGTTTCTCTCTGAGGCAGGCTGTGGGGCAGGGGCAGGCTCTGAGGTAGCATCCCTATTTTGTGGGGTAGGTATCAGGGTGGTTATCCAGGTAAATCTCCCCTTATCTCTGAATGCTAAATAGAATAGGCCTATAAGAAACACCAGCCACTGTATGATATCATTAGCATTCAGAGGAGATTTGAACCCTTCAAAAACTGGTGGGACCCAAAGAGATGGGTGAAGGGTTGGGAAAAAATTTCCTCCAGTGTCTTCTCACAGTAGGTACCATTGTTAAAGTAACCCTAAAACCACACAGTTAGTGTGTGATACATCAGAGTCCATGTGCCTGCCTTCCAGAGGAAGTTAAAGATCCATTAATTCCTCACCTTATTAACCCAGAAAGCAAACTGGATAACAGCCACAGGAGCCTTAGTTATAGGGCCATGTTTAGATAAGGGCCTGCAAATGGGAGAAATACAGCCACAACCACATGCCACCCAAACCAGGGTAAGACCACATGATTCTACTTAAGAAGTTTTCTATATCCAGTACACAAGAACTTAAGTCACTCCAGAACTGTTATTCCTTTTTCTCTCAATGCCCTTGTGCCCCACATTGGGCGCCAAAAGCTGTCTTGGTTTGGAAAGACAGGTATCTGCCAGGGAAAGCTGCAGTATCCCTTGGAATAGAGATTGTAAAACCCTCACCCCCTCCAAATTATGATGATTTTGCAATTCGGGGCTTTCAGGCAAAGACTTGGGAATAGGAATAACAGTTCTTTACTAGGAATATTAACAATACAAAAGTAGGAGTACAAAAAAACACAAGCAAACAAATAAAAATCCTAGAAAGCCTGACAGAGTCAGAAATACAACCTGACACCCTGTTGGTCAGACTGTTGGAAGCAGTCCACAGTAAGTCCTCCTGGAGTGGCAGATGTGGTGCTGTTGGGGTAGAGATGATCCTGGGAGAAAAGGGTCCAGTGATGGTGAGAAGGGTCCAGTCTTCCTCCAGGAATCCAGTGGAACCAGATCCCTCGTGTTCCTACATCTCAGTTTTTATCCACGTAGGAATGGTTGGCTCCTCCCACACTGGGTGGAGCATCTCACAATGGGATGATGGAATGTGTCCTGTTATTGGTGGGCCTTCATGGCCCCTTAGCAGAAGATATCCCCCTGGAGGCTGGACAGGTGGTGAAAGAGATAAGAAACACTGCCCCACCTGGTTTGAACAGCTAGCCCAATACCAGAGAGCATATGCCCCCCTCCCCACTGGAGTTAAAAGAGATAAGGAAAAACAGAATCTCCCCAGCTGCTTTCAACAGATGAAATAGAATACACATTTTTGGTTCCAGAACCGAAGACACTCAGGCTTGGTTCTGGGGATTCCAGGCCCCTCCTGCTTAGTCTGGGGGTCCCATCCCCCCTTTCCCTTAATTCAGGCACCTCCTGGCAGCTTTTTCCTGCAAAGAATCCATGAGTTTGGGATTTTGGGGGCGTGCTTTGGAGAGGGACAGCTCTGTCTGGCTTTCCCCTTCCTCTTGTGGCCTCTCAGCTGTCCCCAACACCCTGGGGCTGCTGGGATTTCCCTCCTGGGGACAAGGACGTTCATTCTCTTCCAGGAGCCCAATGCCCGGCTGGGGCTCCAGGTCAGGGGCTGCTTGAGCAGCTGCCCCAGAACCTCCGCCAGGGTCTCCCAGCACAGCCGGAGCCGCTCGGCCTGGGGTCCCCAAAGCCCTCAGCAAGCCCCAAGTCCCTCCCAGGAACCCTCAACTCCCTCATATCCAGCATCCCCCACAGCCCCTGCAAGTTCCCCCCATGGCACCAGCCATGGCCATGCCCCCACATGTCCTCACCCAGGTCTCAGTTCAATGTCTTTCTTTTTATCGCAGTGTCAGATTTTTTTAAAGGGATGAAGAGAAATGAAAAGCAAATCAAGGCCAAAAGAAAAGGATTTCTGTGTCCGTTCCAGCTGAGGATCCACGTGCTTGGGTGGGAGGGAAGAAACTTTTTTTGGGTGGTCTCCACCCCACTGTCTCCAAAACCTTAATGTTGGCCCCAGTTCATCACCATTTGGCTGCAAAAGATGTCCTCAGGCAATAGGAAATCAAAATTGTTGAATCCCTGAGTTTGGAAAACACGTCCAAGACCATCCAGTATTCCTTGAGGCCACAAAAAGATAGGATTGAAAACAAAAGTTTTCTGGGGTTGAAAGTCAACAAATCCACTCTCCTCAAGGAATTCCCAATGTCGGTGTGTGTCCCGATAGATGTTCCTGCCCCTGCATTAATCCAGATACCCACGGGGAGCCAGGAAGAGGTGGAGCCCCCTCAGCCAGGTGTCTTCCCAACACAGATCACCAGGACCACGGATCACCAGGGCTCTGCCCAACGGGGTCACTGGGGATCATCCAATGCCGATCCTCCCACGGGGGATGGAGCTGGAGCAGCGCACGAAGCTCTTCCCACTCTCAGGGCACTAACAGGGCTTCCCTTAGTGGTGCCTCCGTTGGTGTTGGGTCAAGTTAGAGCTCTGTGAGAAGCTCTTCCCACACTCAGGACACTCGTAGGGCCTCTCCCTGGTGTGGATGCGACGGTGGACAGTGAGGTGTGAGTTCTGCTTGAATCCCTTCCCGCAGTCGGGGCAGCGGAAGGGCCTCTCCTCCGTGTGAATCCGCTGATGGACAAGGAGTGTGGAGCTGGTCTGAAACCTCTTCCCACACTCAGGACACTCATAGGGCCTCTCCCCAGTGTGGATGCGCTGGTGGTGTTTCAGGCTGGAGCTGCATCCGAAGCTCTTCCCACATTCCAAGCAGCTGTAGGGCCCTTCCCCAGTGTGGATCATCTGATGCTGGATCAGGGCCCAGCTCCTTCTGAGGCTCTTCCCACATTCCCCACACTTGTAGGGCTTTTCCCCAGTGTGGATCATCTGGTGTTGCCTAAGACTGCCCTTCAGGCTGAAGCTCTTCCCACATTCTCCACACTGGTAGGGCTTTTCCCCACTGTGGATCCTCTGGTGTTGCCTAAGACTGCCCTTCAGGCTGAAGCTCATCCCACATTCCCCACACTCATAGGGCCGTTCCCCAGTGTGGATCACCTGGTGCCGGATGAGATTGGAGCTGTCTCTGAAGCTCATCCCACACTCCCCACACTCATAGGGCCGTGCCCCAGTGTGGATCACCTGGTGTCGGAGCAGGTAGTACCTGTAGCTGAAACCCTTCCCACATTCCAAGCACTTGTGGGGCTTCTCGCCTCCATCAGGCTTCTCCTCCAGCTCTGAGCTCCGGCTGGATCTCCGGCCGCCCTCCTGGCACAGGGGGGGTCTTTCCTCCTCGCAGCTCCCTGGGCTGGGTTTGCAGCCCCTCCTCCTGCCGGAGCTCTGGGGCTTTTCCTCCTCCTCCATCTGGACACTCCTTGGGAATGACAAATCCTGGTTGGGGAAAAAAACAAGAGGAGAGCGCCTTAGGCTGGGGTTTCCTCCTTGCCCAAGCTCATCTCAGGAAATCATTGGGCACCTTGTGTCCGTAACAACCTCCAAAACACCAAGATTCAGCCCAAAAGTCCTCCAAACATCAAGGCATCAGATCAAAAACTCACCAAATATCCAGACTCAGCCAAAACCTGTTCTAAATCATAAGGATGTCCCATAAACCTGGGACCCCCAGGGATGGAAGAAGAGGAAAGTGTCTTTACAGACTGATGCTGGGAATCTGCTTGGAGATAGGGCCAGGCACTTGGACAGAAGGAAGGGACAGAAGAAGCCCTCAGTTCCAGAAAATGTTATTCACTGACAACACAGACTGCTGCTCAGCCAAGGTCCTGCTGAATTCAGGAAATTCGAGAAGAAGAACAAAGACTGAACAGAGCTGTGAATATCCCTACCTAGACAGAAGTGGGGTGCATATTAAGGGGGGTATGTGGTAGGTGGATTGGGAAGACTGTACCTCTCAAGTACTTCAGCCAGTGGGGAAAGGGAGAGGGAGATGATGCCAGGAAAATCAGGATGAAAAGGAGGCTGCATCCTCCAACAACTGGAGAGACCCCGTGGGTAATGTCCCGTGGCCTCTCCCTCTTTTTATGAATGAAATGACTTGTACAGGACTCCTCTGCCTTCTCTGTGGACACAAACCTCTGGTGATGGGAATTCTTCCACACACCTTGGGGCTGGTCTGGAATTCCTTCCACCACCCGGGGCGGCGGGCAGTGAGTGGAGCTGAAGGTGCCTCACCCAGTTTGGGTGACCGGCTCCCTTGGGTGGCGGCGGCACCGGGGATTGACTGGGGACCCGAGAGTGTCCAGGAGACAGACGAGTGACAGATCAGGGGGGGCTGTGAAGAGTCAGCAGGGAGAGAGCACTGAAAATCTCATCAGGGAGGACACTGGGATCTTCAGGGAGTAACCATGGCAGGGGACCCATGCAGGGTGGAAAAGGGAAACCCAGGAAAGGGTCCCGGCAAAAGGGATAATGATCCCAAAATATCTCTGAAGGGTCCCTTGGGAGAATGTTGAGGCAGTTTGCACATTCTCCCAGAGGGAATTAAGGACATGGACAACCAGGGGGGCAATTAGGGGAGTCAAGAAGGGGATGGATGGTGTTGGTGTGCTGGGAAGGGAAAGGGTGAAGGGGAGTGTGCAGGAATACGGTTAAGGCAAGAAGCAGCAGCTGGAATTGCTGAGGTAAGACAAAGATGACGGAAAAGAGGAGGAAGATGGGAAATGGGGATTCCACGTGCCAGGATCGGGATTATCCTGGAATGACTTTGTTTGGGTTGCTGCAGAAATGAATGGTTTTGCAGAAAGCTCAGCAGCTGTCAGAGGATGAGCACCCACAGGCACTCAGGGGGGCTGCAGCAGGGGCAGAAGAAGCCCCTGGAGCACTTGGTCACAAAGGCACAGCAGGGGAAGGCAAGAAGGGGTGAGGAAAAGACCAAGGGGAAGGCAAAGGCCATGGCAGAGTTTCTACAGCCCCTGAGGGATCAACCCCAGGGCCCAAGGGGGCCCCAGCACCCAGGGCACCGGCTCGGCCACAAGGACCTGGCAGAGGCATCGCCCTCCTGGGCAGGGGAGAGCCGACCCAAACAGCCCCTGGGAAGGAATCAGGCTTCCATCTGCAGGGCACAAGGACACTGCAAGCACAGACAGCAGCACCCTCACCAGGAGCAAGTCCACCCCTGCAGGGACACGGATTGGGAGGGGTGGCAGAGCTCCCATCACAGCAGGGACCCACCGCACTGGAGCCCTTGAGAACATTAAGGGTGGCTCTGCATCGACAGGAGGCCTTTCCTCACAGACACAGGGGCCTCTCCATCCACTCTCAATCTCATTTTTATTATTTTTATTTGCTCCTAAATGTGATTGACATTTACTGGGAAGGGATTTGATAGCAAAATTGGGGATACAAATTAATATTGGCAAAAGTGATACACAGGTTAGTTCTCCTGTATCTTTGTGACAAATGTCTGGCAAGGCCTGGGCTGAAGTGAACCCAGAAGTGTGGGCAGCCCCAGGGAAATTGGGAAAATCAGATCCCCAGCCTCTCCAAATGACTCTGAAGCGACCAGGACAAGTGGGGTCTAAAAGCAATACCCCATTGCAAGGGAGGGAAGGAAGGGCTTACAGCCTGGTATTGAGCCCCTGGGAAAGGCAGGGCTTTTGGAGCCAGGGGTCTCTCCCTGTAATGCTCCTATGCTGCCAGTCAAGAAATCAGATGGAATCCACAGAATGGTGCAGGACCTAAGAACAATAAACGAGATTCTGAAACCCAGGCACCCCACAGTCTCAGATCCTTACACCATCTGGAACCAGGTTCCCTCCTCACACTGCTACCATTCAGTCCTTGATGGAAAAGATGCTTTCTGGGGATGCCCACTAACACAGGATGGTGAACAGGGTTCGGCCTTTGAGAGGAAACAAGAGGAAGAAGAGAAAATGGGAAAGACATGGACAGTCCTGCTTCAGGGATGCAGGGAAGCACCAGTCTTATTGGGGCAAGCCTTGCAGAAAACATCCAAAGAATTTACCTCACCCCCAGGGATTGGGTTAATGCAGGATGTGGATGACTCCAGCTCCAGTCAGGAAGACGAAGAAGTGTCATCTTTAGGCTGCATTTTACAAAACTAGAAGTGCTTTAAAGGTGGCACTTTAATTCGTAAACAGTTAATAGAATATTGTTAAGAAAAAAAAGAAAAAAAAAAGAAAAAATGCAGATTGTGTGGAGGCCACATGTGAGTCATTCGATGGCTGCTCTGGAAGAGAAGCTTCCTCCCAGGCAGCCAGGAGAGGAGCTTTAAAAATGCAAATTAACACTGCTGGGGAAAAGTGTGGACAATGCACCAGGGGCTTCTTGCCTGGGGCAGCACTTGGGCTGATTCCCTCTGTCCCTCAGCCCAAGCTCTGCCTACTTGCACAGATGGAATTGGCACAGCCAAGGGCAGAGCCCAGAGGGAGGATCTCTGACTCTGCAACAGAAATTGGTTCAGCTGCAAAGGGAAACAGCAAATGGAGAACGTTGGGAAAGGTTCACTAAAATAAGTGGGGGGAATCATCCCTCTCCCCACTCCAACATGTGCTGTCACTGTCTGTATCACACAGGGAGCATCAGACCACTGGGGGGTTTCTGCTGCCACAAGTTCAGAGAAATCAGTTGGGAATCCAAGAATGTGATGATTTAATTAGAGAGAAGAGACAAATTGATGCAGCCCTGGCTGGAGGGAGCAGCCAAAAATGGGGAAAAGATGAACGGCCACCAGAACAAATCCCACAACACCATGGACCAGCCCCTGGGAACCCCAACAAATTCATATCAGGAGCCAGAGAATCCAGTGATCATTACAATGGCATAAATGAAACGGCTACAAAAGCACATTGAATGAGGTCACTGACAATAATCCCAAAACCAAAGAGGACCCAGGAGGAAAAAACAGAGTCAATGAGTGAATCTGCTTGGAGATTGGGCCGGGGACTTGGAGATAAGGAAGAAACGGGAGAAACCATCAGTTTCAGAAAATGTTACTCATCGACACGGACTGCTGCTCAGCCGAGATCCTGCGGCATTCCTGAACATGGAGAAGAAGAACAAAGCCTGAACAGAGCCAGGAATATCGGATGTTATACAAAAAGGGGGGTGCATATTAACGAGGACATGCAGCAGGCGGATCGGGAAGTCTGAACTTTCCAAGAAACTTCGCCGCTGAGCAAACGGAGAGGCAGCCAGGAAAAGTAGGTCGCGGACTACAAGTGGAGAGACCGCATGGCAAATGCCGCATGGCCTCTCTCTTTGTTCATGAACAAAGTCACTTTTACAGGACTCCTCTGCGTCCTTCGGGCACAGAAACCTCTGGCCATGCCAATTTTCCCGCTCAGGCCCGGGGACAGCGCAGCCACCTCCGTCCTACCCACAGGAACCGGGACGAGCCAGCGCTGCTCCGGCACCGGCTCCTGCCCAGGCACCCGCGGGAAGGAGACCGCGGGCAGCCGCTCCCGCAGCGCCCTCAGGGCACGGGGAACACGGCGCGGACACGGCACAACCGAGCCACAGCCAGAGCCCCCTGCCGCCCCCTCCGCCCGCAGCCAGCCCCGAGCCCTGGCACAACCCAGCGCGGCTCCCACCTGCGCCGGGGCCGCCTCCGAGCTCCGCCGCCGCCTCCCCGGGCTCCGGCCGCTGCCGCCGCTCCCGGGCCCGCACAGACGCTCCGAAAATGGCGCAGGGGGCCGGGACGCGGGCTTGTCCCCGCTCTGCTCTGCCCAATCAGCGCGCAGAGAGAGCCAGGAGTGACAGCAGAGCCAGCCAATGGCGGCGAGTGGCGGGCTCTGCACACGGCATTGCCTCTCAGGCCCCGCCCCCGGGCTGTCTGAGGGCAAAGCCGCAGATCAGGAACCGCCCTGGGACGCGCCCGGGCCCCAGCCGGGATTGAGCTCAAAACACAAACAAAGTTCTCCGCACCTCCCGGACCGCCTGGCCCAGCCCTGCGTGCTGGGTGCCTCCCACTCAGCGGGAAGCCCTGAAGCCTCACTTCTCCTACGCCCTAACTCGGAGCATCAGTTCGTCACTTTGATTTCCCTGAAAAAGGGAAAACTGCCCCAAACTCCTGTCGATGTGTGGAAGAGGGGAGAGATTTCTGGCAGAAAACTTCAAAAATTCCAAGAACGACAATGAGAAGTTAATGAGATCCTTCAAATCAGTCTCCCCTCACGCCTCCCTCCTTCCAGCTCCCCCTCCTACCCCGGCAGAGCAGGGAGACAGGGAATGGGGCCATGGTCAGTTCGTGCCCCGGGGCTTTTCCGGCTGCTCAGGGACAGGAGCTGTTCCCCTGCTGCACCCTGGGCTCCCTCCCACTGCAGAGTTCTCCAGGAACTCCTTCAAGCTCAGCCCATCCTGTGGGGAACAGCCCCCCTCACGCTGCTGCAGCGTGGGTCACTCTGCCACAGGCTCAGCCCTTCAAGGACAGGCTGCTCCAGCGGGGGCCCCTCTGCCCGCAGGTGTCCCCCGGGGTCACAGCCTCCTGTCAGGCATTGCCCTGCTCTGCCATGGGCTCCTCCAGGGGCTCTGGGGGGATCTCTGCATCCCCGTGGATCTCAGCATGCGGCACCTCAGTCTTTGGAGGCACCACGGGTTGGCTCTGCTGGACACGGAGGAAGCTTCTGGCAGCTTCTCTCAAAAGCCAGCCCTGAACACCCCCTGCTACCAAAACCAGGCACTGCAATCCCAATACAGCTCCAAAAATGGGGTCCCAGATAGACAGGAGCTCAGATTAACCCAAAATTGGGATGGAGATTCCCAGGGGCTCAGGGGTGCACAAAAAACGAGGCCCCAGCTAAGGGTGTTCTCTGCTTGGCTGAGCACTGCCTGAGGGCTGGGGCTGCCCCACGGGGGGACACCCTCCTCCAGCGGGGATGTCCCGCACACGGGGGATGCCCACAAGACCCTCAGAAACCCCGGGGCTGGGCTGGCCCTGCCTGGATGCCAGGAGCCACCAAAACCACTCTGTCCCTGCTGGTCTGTACTGGTCAGGGCAGGTAGAAGTCTCTACTGGTCTGTATATATCCATACTGGTCTATACTGGTCTGAACTGCTTTATACCACTCTATACTGGGCCATACTGGTCCATACTGCTCCAGCCTGGTTTATACTGGTTTATATTGGTTTTTACTCACACACAGCCTCACAGCACCATCAGCCCCACGGGCAGCCTGTGCCCGGCCCAGAGCCCAACTCATCCAAACTGGTCTGTACTGGTCTGTACTGGTCCATACTGGTCCATACTGGTCTATACTGGTCCGTACTTGTTTATGCCGCTCTATACTGCTTCATACTGATCCATACTGGTGTGAAAAATGACGTTCACTTTCTTAGAAGAATTTATAAGTTTAATTAAAAAATTAAAAATATGCAATTAGGAGACAGAAAAGCAAGGTTCCAGCTGGGCTGCCTTCACCAGAAAAGCACACCCACCCCTTCAGATTCCTTTCTTTTAAGGATTAACCTTTTAAATATGCATTTTTCAAACATTCTTTTGAGCTCAGATGTTCCCTTGGTTTTTGGCCCCCCCTTCCCCCAAACCTTGCCTCATTGTACCAAATTAACATTTTATTAGATAAAGTTCTTCTTGGCCCCGGTAGTCATTTCATGTCTTCTCCTTCTGATACCAGGAGATCAATAAATTCCTTCTTGTAGCTTTTTGTTCACCGCTATCTTGATCTAGTTAGCTCAGGAATGCAGGAAGGTCCTCTCCCCTAATCCTCCTGGTGAGGGTTTGATTCAGTTCGATCAACTGGTTTGACTGGTTTTACAGAAAGGTTTTTACAACTCAAAAAGAAAGTACACATTCATCACATTTCTAAGAGTTTAAAAAGGAAATACAGTGCAACTTTCTACCTTATACATTTAGCATTCATTTTAATACTTGTGAAAAGCCAACTTTATAATATGCATTTATAACACCACGATGTCTCCGCAGTGCCCCCAAGAAGACCCCAGTGTGTCCCCAGTGCCCCCAACAGGACATCGGGGGGGACGCTTGGGCCTTGTTGGGGGCATGGGGGGACATCGGGGTCCCGTTGGGGACACTTGAGGGGACATGGGGGACAGTCGGGGACACTGGGGACCTTGCAGTGGGCGTGGGGGGAGGGGAGCTGCCTCCGTTTCCTCTTCCTGGTTCCTCCCGGCCGCGCCACATCCCCGCGTGTCTGCCACTGTCACCGGGTCCCCTCAGTGCCTGCAGAAGAGGGAGTTAAATGACAATATCAATGACAATATCAATGACAATATAAATGACAATATCGATGACAATATCAATGACAATACAATATTGGCTTTTGCATTCATGTATTGGCTTTTGCACATCGTTATTGATCACAATGATTTTGATACAATACAATCTATAATTCCTTTCAGCTGCTTTTTGGTATAATACAATCTATCAGTTTATGTGTGCACTGCATAGCCGACAGTGCAATAAATTGATTTTATATCATAGGCCTCAGCAAAATAATAAAATAGGGACTGTGCAATGCTGAAACACTTTTATAGTGTAACTATTCTAAGTAACTTTTATATTATAACCAACTCAGAGAATGGTGTAAATCAATTCTGTTGTTTCTCACATCTGTGGGTTGGTGATAAGATAACAGTGACAGAAACCAGAGCACCAGAGAAGAATTTATTGATTTACCAGGGAGTGTGGAACGACAGGGTGGGACCTGGGTGGAGAAGAAATAAAATAAATGGATGTGAACTACGGGATGTCCCGCAGAGAACTCAGAGGTTGGAACCAAACAAGAGAGTTCCTGGAACATCAATCTCTGCTCTGGCCGTGGGAGGCAGAGAGCTCTGCCCCGGCTGCTGCTCTGGGGCGGTGCAGTGCCTGCACACGCTGCCTGTGCCGTGTGCCTGTGCCGTGTGCCTGTGCCCTGTGCCCTGTGCCCTGTGCCCTGTGCCCTGTGCCTGTGCCCTGTGCCTGTGCCCTGTGCCTGTCCCTGTGCCCTGTGCCTGTGCCCTGTGCCCTGTGCCCTGTGCCTGTGCCTCTGCCCTGTGCCCTGTGCCCTGTGCCTGTGCCTGTGCCCTGTGCCTGTCCCTGTGCCCTGTGCCTGTGCTCTGTGCCCTGTGCCTGTGCCCTGTGCCCTGTGCCCTGTGCCTGTGCCCTGTGCCTGTCCCTGTGCCCTGTGCCTGTGCCCTGTGCCCTGTGCCCTGTGCCCTGTGCCCTGTCCCTTTGCCCTGTGCCTGTGCCTGTCCCTGTGCCTGTCCCCTCCCCTGCTCTGGGGCAGTGCAGTGCCTGCACACGCTGCCTGTGCCCTGTGCCTGTCCCTGTGCCCTGTCCCTGTCCCTGTCCCTGTCCCTGTCCCTGTCCCCTCTTACTGTGACCCGGCGGTGACAGCGGCAGGCGCGGGGGCTGAGGGGCCTCACCCGGACCCGGCTGTTCCTCAAGTGTCACCCAGGCATGATCCCCCTCGGAGTGTTCCCAGCGGCCATGGAGGGTCGAGAGGTGCGACAATCTCGGCGCGGGGTGGGGGAGGAGACGGGGGGACACAGGGAACAGGGGGTTGGCAGGAGGGGACAGGGGCCCCAAAGGGGACAGGAGAGCGTGGTGGGAAGCAGGGAGGTGACAGAAGGGTGGAGAGGACCGAGGGTGGCAGAGGGGACAGCAGGCAGTGGCAGGGGGGTGGCAGAGGGGACGAGGAGGTGACACAGGTAGAGAGGGGAGAGCTGAGCCCTCCAGGGAGGGAACAAAGGGCACCCCGGGAGGGCACAGGGGCCACCCCAGGAGGCCACAAGTGCCACGAGGTCCCTGCCACCTCCCCTGTCCCCTCCCCAGGTGCTGAAGGCGCTGGTGGACGTGGTGACCACCCTGGGTGAGCTGGTGGCCACTGTGACTGGGCCACATGGGGACCTGCTGCAGGACATGTCCTCAAGCTTCCTGCACGCAGCCCTGAAGACATTCACCTGGACCCTCCGTTGCAGCCTGCGCCACTGCAGTGACACCCCCCTGGTCCAGCGCGATGTCATCTCCCTGGGCCAGGCCCTGGCCACCCTCAAGGCCAACCCACAGGGCACCCAGGCCCGTGCTGAAATGAGAGCTGCGGCCAGAGCCGGCCAAGACTCGGTGGCCGCGCTCAGGGAGAGCTGGGACCGGCTGGCTGGGGAGGCCACCGGCTCCAGGAGCTCTGGGAGGGCGCAGACACCAGGGGTGTGCAGTGGCCAGAGGTGGCCCTGGAGCAGCTGGGGCGCTTGGTGGCCGCATGTGACAAAGCCACCCTGTTCCCCTGGGAGCTGCTGCGCTGGCTCGGGGACATCGAGGCCGCCCTGGATGGGACAAGGGAGGTGACTCACGATGTCCTCAAGGACTTGAAACTCGCGGTGGCCGGGGCCGAGCGGCTGTGGGAGGCCAGCGCCCGCCTGGCCATGTGTCACCTGCTGGGGACACTTGGGGACATCCGCACCCTCCTCTTGAGTCCCTCTGCTGGCTCCGGTGGCCCTGGTGGCCCCGCTCACCGTGCGGTGGCCGAGCGGTGCCAAAGAGCCATCAGGGACATCCCGAGGCTGCTGGGGGGACAGTGATGTCACCACTGTGACATCATTGGGGTGATGACATCATCGGGATCATCGCTGGTGTCACTTGTCCCCTCCCCTCTCCCTGCACGGTGTTTGAGACAAATTTGGGAATTTTCTGGAGATTTTCATTGAAACTGTCCCAAATCCTGATGGGAATTCCTGGGGTGATGTCACTGGAGACACTCAGGGATACTCAGGGACTCTTGGGGACACGCAGGGATGTGGGGGCAGGGGGTGAGTGAGCCCGCTCGGTGCCTGAAGGAGAAGGGGTTATAAATGACAATATCAATGACAATATCAATGACAATACAATATTGGCTTTAGCATTCATGTATCGGCTTTTGCACATTGTTTTTGATCACAATGATTTTGATACAAGTTATAATTCCTTTCAGCTGCTTTTTGGTATAACACACTCTACAAGTTTGTGTGTGCACTGCATAGCCGACAGAAACGGCAGTGTAATAAATAGATTTTATATCGTAGGCCTTAGAAAAATATTAAAATAGAGACAGCACAATGCTGAAATGCTTTTATAGTATAACTATTATAGCTAACTTTTATATAATAACAAAATTTTACATTGTAACTAACTCAGAGAATGGTGTTAGTTTGAAAGACAGGTGTGTGCCAGGGAAAGCTGGAGCCTCCATTGCAATGGAGAATGTAAACTCCCTCCCTCCAAATTATTGTCATTTAGAAAATTCAGGGGCTCTCAGGCAAAGATATGGGAATATGACGCCATGCCGGTGTTCTTCAGCCCAGCCAGCTCCCGGCACCGGCGCCAGGAGTGGGCTGCCCCCAGAAAGCCAGGCAATCTGGGCTGCAGCTGTAGGGCACAGTTGTTCTATAGCACAGGTGGCACGCGTCGAGGGCAGGGACAAGGAACAGGGAGAGGCCTTCTGTGTGATTTCCAAAGGTGTTGATTGCCCGGAAGGTCAGGGACAGAAAAAGCCACAGAACCTGGGCTTGCAGGGGCTTATAAGTGGGGGAGGTCTTGGGAGAGGATACAATTTCCAACCAATAAGGGTGACATGGGGGAGGAACATAAGGCGGGGAGTACAATGCACAGAGCAATGAAAGAACACAAGGGGAGGGAACAGTTTAAACCAACCACTGGGGCGTCAAAGGTTGGGGGATTGACAGGGAAGGGTCTGGAAGAAGGGGCAGGGTTAGGGAAGGATTGACAATTCTGTAGGAGGAGGGAAGGGCAGGTCTAGGGAAGACAGACAACCAGGGCAAAACCAACAATACAGGGGTAAAGGAACAATCCATTAGGGATAAAATATAACAATACAAAATACGGGTGGTGTATAAAACTGACTATTAAACCTGAGCTGCAATTGGAAACACAATAAAAATACACCACAACAACAGATAAACATCTCCCCAGCTGCTTTCAACACATGAAACGGAATACACATTTTTGGTTGCATAACCCAAGGCACCCATGCGTGGGTTTGGGGGTTCCAGGCCCCTCCTGCTCAGTCAGGGGGTCTCATCCCTCCTTTCCCTTAATTCAGGCATCTCCTGGAAGCTTTTTCCTGCAAAGAATCCATGAGTTTTGGATTTTTGGGGGGCAGTTTTGGAGAGGGATAGCTCTGTCTGGCTTTCCCCTCCCTCTTGTGGCCTCTCAGCTGCCCCAACACCCTGGGGCTGCTGGGATTTCCCTCCTGGGGACAAGGACGTTCATTCCCTTCCAGGAGCCCAATGCCTGGCTGGGGCTTCAGGTCAGGGGCTCCTTGAGCAGCTGCCCCAGAACCTCCGCCAGGGTCTCCCAGCACATCCGGAGCCGCTCGGCCTGGGGTCCCCAAAGCCCTCAGCAAGCCCCAAGTCCCTCCCAGGAACCCTCAACTCCCTCAAAACCAGCATCTCCCACAGCCCCTGCAAGTTCCCTCCATGGCACCGGCCATGGCCATGTCCCCACATGTCACTGGCCATGTCCCACCATGGCCTCACCCATGGCTGTCTCCCCACGATGATTCCATCCCTGTCATTGTCCCCCACATCTCCATCTGAGCCCGTGTCCCCGTGAATGGCCCATGAATGGCCACGTCCCCCTCCATGTCCATGTGTCCCCACGTCACTCCCCATGTCTATGTCCTCACCCAGGTCTTAGTTCAATGTCCTTATTTTTACCCCAGTGTTGGATTTTTTTCAAGGGTTGAAGAGAAATGAAAAGCAAATCAAGGGCAAAAGGAAAGGATTCCTGTGTCCGTGCCAGCTGAGGATCCACGTGCTTGGGTGGGAGAGAAGAACCTTTATTGGAGGGGTTTCTGCACCAGTGTCTCCAAAATCTTCGTCTTTGCCCCATCTGAGTGTGGAAGACGCCCTCGGGTGAAACCAGGGAACTCTTATTTAAAATGGGAAGCTGGACAGGAGCAACACACGTACAACCAATTTGGTTAGATCATGCATTCTCCGTTTATTCTTCCGGTCAGGGGGGTTAAATACAGTTTCAAATAGTTTACAGTTACAAGTGTTTTCTAATTGGTATTCAGTGTAGAAAAGAATGTAAATAACTTGGCCCTTAAGGAAGGCACCACAACCACACTACAACTATGCTATCTAACACTTAAACACACCTTAAGATGAATTTACAACTACGCCACAGGTCTGTCTACCTCCAGACAGGCCTGAAACTGAGGCCCAGTTTGGGGTAGTTCAAATCTCATCCAAAAATATCTCATGCCCACGTTCTCTAAGAAATTCTGCTACACTCGGACAATAGAAAATCAAAATTGTGGAATCCCTGAGGGTGGAAAAGACCTCCAAGACCATCCAGTATTCCTTGATGCCCCAGAAGATAGGATTGAACACTAAAGATTTTCTGGGGTTGGAAGTCAACAAATCCACTTTGCTCAAGGAATTCCCAGTGTTGGTCTGTGTCCTGATAGATGTTCCTGCCCCTGCATTCATCCAGGTGCCCACAGGGAGACAGGAAGATGTGGAGCCCCCCCAGCCACGTGTCTTCCCAACAGGGATCACCAGGACCATGGATCACCAGGGCTCTGCCCAACGGGGTCACTGGGGATCATCCAACGCCGATCCTCCCATGGGGGATGGAGCTGGAGCAGCGCACGAAGCTCTTCCCGCTCTCAGGGCACTCCCAGGGCTTCCCTTAGTGGTGCCTCTTCTTGTGTTTGGTCAAGTTAGAGCTCACAGAGAAGCTCTTCCCACACTTGGGACACTCGTAGGGCCTCTCCCCGGTGTGGATGCGACGGTGGACAGTGAGGTGTGAGTTGCGTTTGAAGCCCTTCCCGCAGTCGGGGCAGCGGAAGGGCCTCTCCTCTCTGTGAATCTGCTGATGTCTGAGGAGATGGGAGCTGGTCTGAAACCTCTTCCCACACTCAGGACACTCATAGGGCCTCTCCCCAGTGTGGATGCGCTGGTGTTTTCTCAGGCTGGAGCTGCGTCCAAAGCTCTTCCCACATACCAAGCAGGTGTAGGGCTGTTCCCCAGTGTGGATCACCTGGTGCTGGATCAGTTCGTGGCTTACTCTGAAGCTCTTTCCACATTCCCCACACTTGTAGGGCTTTTCCCCAGTGTGGATCATCTGGTGTTGCCTAAGATTGCCCTTCTGGCTGAAGCTCTTCCCACATTTCCCACACTCATAGGGCTTTTCCCCACTGTGGATCCTCTGGGGTAGTGCCAGGTGGGAGCTCCGTCTGAAGCTCATCCCACACTCCCCACACTCGTAGGGCTTTTTCCCGGTATGGATCCTCTTGTGCCGGATCAGGTGGGAGCTCCGTCTGAAGCTCATCCCACACTCCCCACACTCATAGGGCCGTGCCCCAGTGTGGATCACCTGGTGCTGGAGCAGGTCAGACCTGTACCTGAAACCCTTCCCACATTCCAAGCACTTGTGGGGCTTCTCCCCTCCATCAGGCTTCTCCTCCAGCTCTGAGCTCCGGCTGGATCTCCAGCCACCCTCCTGGCACAGGGGGGGTCTTTCCTCCTCGCAGCTCCCTGGGCTGGGTTTGCAGCCCCTCCTCCTGTGGGATCTCCGGGGCTTTTCCTCCTCCTCCATCCAGACACTTCTTGGGAATGACAAATCCTGGTTTGGGGAAAAAACAAGAGGAGAGCGCCTTAGGCTGTGGGTTCCTCCTTGCCCAAGATCATCTCAGGAAATCATTGGGCACCTTGTGTCTGTAAGAACCTCCAAAACACCAAGATTCATCCCAAAAAGTCCTCCAAACATCAAGGCATCAGATCAAAAACTCACCAAATATTCAGCCAAAACCTCTTCTAAACCATAAGGATGCCCTGCAAACGGGGAACCCCCAGGGAAAGAAGAGGAGGAAAGTGTCTTTACAAACAGATGCTGGGAATCTGCTTGGAGATAGGACCAGGCACTTGGACAGAAGGAAGGGACAGAAAAAGCCCTCAGTTCCAGAAAATGTTATTAACTGACCACACAGCCAAGGTCCTGCTCAATTCAGGAACTTGGAAAAGAAAAACAAAGACTGAACAGAGCTGTGAATATCCCTACCCAGACAGAAGTGGGGTGCATATTAAGGGGGGTATGTGGTAGGTGGATTGGGAAGTCTGTACCTCTCAAGTACTTCAGGCAGTGGGGAAAGGGAGAGGGAGATGCAGCCAGGAAAATGAGGATGAAAAGGAGGCTGCGTCCTCCAACAACTGGAGAGACCCCGTGGGAAATGTCCCATGGCCTCTCCCTCTTTTTATGAATGAAATGACTTTTACAGGACTCCTCTGCCTTCTCTGTGGACACAAACCTCTGGTGATGGGAATTTTTCCACACACCTTGGGGCTGATTTGGAATTCCTTCCACTGCCCAGGGCGGCAGGCAGTGAGTGGAGCTGAAGGTGCCTCACCCAGTTTGGGTGATCAGCTCCCTTGGGTGGCGGCGGCACCGGGGATTGACTGAGGACCCGAGAGTGTCCAGGAGACAGACGAGTGACAGATCAGGGGGGGCTGTGAAGAGTCAGCAGAAAATGTGTTTAGGGATGGGCCTTCAAGGGTAGCAGAAGGGAAAAGAGTTACAAGACATGCTATTATTTAGGAAAGGGAATCGGGCAAAGCACAGGTTACCACCCACATGGTCAGCTCAACCAGCAGAGCTGTGTGTGCTTGTGAGAGCCTGGGACTGAAATGCCCTGAGCAGGAAGGCTTAATTATCTTCTGCTAACACCATGTCCCCTAACAGGGTGGTAAAACCAATTCTGACTGCTTCAGCAATCACTGAATAATTTATAAAGGTATTTCTAAAACAAATAATTCCAAGAGAAGGGATTCCAAGGAAGCAATAGTCTCAGATGGGGAACTCATTTTACAGGAAAGATCCTTCAGGGGGTTATGGCAGCTTCAAGAACACAATGGGACCTCCACAACCCCTGGCACCCCCAGAGCTCAGGTCAGGTAGAAAGAATGAGTGGGGAAATAAAGAAACACCTTTGGAAGCTGGTGATAGAAACCAAGGTGCCATGGGCACAGCTTTTGCCATTGGCCTTGGCAAGAATAAGAGCCAGACTCAAAGCAGATACTCAATTCTCTCCCTTGGAATTGGTGTTCTGAATTCCTTACCCTGGTATTTCTCCACCACGTGCAGGGTGCAGATAAGGGATGCATATTTCAAGCAGTCTGTGGCCAGAATCCTGTCTCCTGTGAAATCTCTCCCACAGGAAGCTGGGCTGGCACAGACCCTGCCTTGGGACTTTGCTGCTCACAACATCCAACCAGGACATCGGGTCCTGCCCGAGGAGTGGGAAGAAGCACCATTGGTGGCCAAGTGGCCTGGCCCATCCCAAGTGTCCCTGAGCACAGAAGTAGCCCCAGCACAGCTGAACACGGGGGGACCCCTCACCCTGGGCTCAGGGTCTCTGAAGCCCCCGAGATTTGGACTTCCCGGCTGCAGGAGGAGGATGGGAGGCTGCGACTGCCTCTGCACTGAAGGCAAGGGAGCAGCAGCCAGGGCTCCACAGCCCCGGGGGAAGCCCCTGTGCCTGCCCACAGATCCTCTGCTGGAATGCTCTGCCTGGGCACCCTCCCTGGGCATCTCCAGGCACCGCGGGCCAATCCTTGCTGCCACTGCTGCAGCTTCAGTGCTTTCTGTGCCTGCACTCGCCACAGAGGCTGGGGAGACAACGGGAGAATTCCACTCTGGGGCTCAGGCAGACTCACACCCTGGGCTGGATGGGACTAGATTAGACCATTAGAGTGGTTTTTCCTTAATAATTCTACTTTTATCTTGTCAGTTAGGTTTGGGCTAGTGGTGTGAGAATCAGTTTTTAGTCTTAGGAGAAGCAGTAGCAAAATATCTTTATGGCTTGGGATGTTTTTTCTGTATGTATGTGTGTGGCTGTTAGTGATGGCGAAATTTTGGTGTGTGTTTTTCAATGTTCACCTTTTGGTTGCATTTTGCAAAACTAGAAGAGCTTTAAGGGTGACCCTTTAAGTCCTAAACAGTTAAAAGATGATTAAAAAAAATTTAAAAGCGGCTTTTGGCGGGGGCCACATTAATGTCAGGGTATGACTGCCCTGGAAGAGAAGCTTCAGTTCCAGGCAGCCAGGATGGGAGCTTTAGAAATGCAAATTAACACTGCTGGCGAAAAGAGTGGACAATGCACCAGGGGCTTCTTGCCTGGGGCAGGAATTGGGCTGATTCCCTCTGTCCCTCAGCCCAAGCTCTGCCTGCTTACAAAGACAGAATTTGCATCGCTAAAGGCAGAGCCCAGACTGAGGATCTCTGACTCTGCAACAGAAATGGGTTAAACTGCAAAGGAAAACATCAAACGGAGAATGTTATGAAAACTTCACGTAAAAAAGTGGTGGAGGAGGGGGGGATCATCCTTCTACCCACTCTAACATGTGCTGGCTTTGTCTATGTTATACAGGGTGCATCAGACCTCTGGGTGTTTTTTAGCTACTGCAAGTTCACTGAAATCAGCTGGAAATCAAAATATACCATTTAATCAGAGAAAAGCGGTCAATTGACACACCCCACGCAGGAGGGAGCGCCTCAAAAATGGGGAAAAGATGAAACGGCCACCAGAACAAATCCTACAACACCAGGGACCAGCTCCTGGGAACCCGAACGAATTCATATCAGGTGCCAGAGAACGCATTTGTAATTCGAATTGCATAATTAGATTACAAGCTGTCCTCGAAATAATAACCACTCAATCCACTCAAACGAGGAACGCGACATTTCACATTTATGATGGTATCAGATTATCTATTAGCCCAGGCACCCGCGGGAAGGAGACCGCGGGCAGCCGCTCCCGCAGCGCCCTCAGGGCACGGGGAACACGGCCGCCTCCCCGGGCTCCGGCCGCTGCCGCCGCTCCCGGGCCCCGCACAGACGCGCCAACAATGGCGCAGGGGGCCGGGACGCGGGCTTTTTTCCGCTCTGCTCTGCCCAATCAGCGCGCAGAGAGAGCCAGGAGTGACAGCAGAGCCAGCCAATGGCGGCGAGTGGCGGGCTCTGCACACGGCATTGCCTCTCAGGCCCCGCCCCCGGGCTGTCTGAGGGCAAAGCCGCAGATCAGGAACCGCCCTGGGACGCGCCCGGGCCCCAGCCGGGATTGAGCTCAAAACACAAACAAAGTTCTCCACACCTCCCGGACCGCCTGGCCCAGCCCTGCGTGCTGGGTGCCTCCCACTCAGCGGGAAACCCTGAAGCCTCACTTCTCCTACGCCCTAACTAGGAGCATCACTTCATCACTTTGATTTCCCTGAAAAAGGGAGAACTGCCCCAAACCCCTGTCGATGTGTGGAACAGGGGAGAGATTTCTGTCAGGAAACTCCAAAAATTCAGAGCACGATCATGAGAAGTAGAACACGACCCTTCAAATCAGCCTCCCCTCACGCCTCCCTCCTTCCAGCTCCACCTCCTACCCCGGCAGAGCAGGGAGACAGGGAATGGGGCCATGGTCAGTTCGTGCCCCGGGGCTTTTCCGGCTGCTCAGGGACAGGAGCTGTTCCCCTGCTGCACCCTGGGCTCCCTCCCACTGCAGAGTTCTCCAGGAACTCCCAGCGCTCCCAGTAAGAGCCAGACTGGGAGGGAAAGCGCTCCCAATTCCTTCCCGCTGCTCCCAGGATCGCTCCCGGTGCCGCGCGGGACGGGGCCGCTTTGGAACCCCCCAGGGCAGAGCGCGGCTGCTTTTGGGTGTCGGCACCGCCCGGGCCGGGCTGGGAGCGGAGGAGGAGCGGGAGGAAAAGGAGGGACAGAGGAGGAAGAGGAGGAGCAGCAACACCACGCGGTTTCCCCGCTCGTCCGCTCCGTCCGCATCTCCCCCGGCTCCGGCAGCATCGCTCCCCCGGAACCCGCAGGTGAGCGGGGAGAGGGAGCTCACCCCAAATCCATCGCGGGGGGGAGGGCGGTCTCCAAGGGTTTGGGTTTTTTTCGGGGCAGAGGATGTTTGCCTCTTGCAGGACTCCAAAGCCGAGCCGGAGATGACCCTGGAGGGATCTTGCGGGGTCCCACGCGGCGATGGCCCGGTACTGGTGGGCAGAGCCTGGAGATGAGCGGGGTCCGGGACTCCGAGGCTGAAAGGGGCGCTGACTTTTGCAGCTGCACTTGGGCAGCGGGACCATCAAACACAACGCACTCAGCCCTTGTTTTCCCACCCAAACCAGGATCTCGTATTCCCAAACCTTGGCCTGATGGAGGAGGAAGAGGCCGCGAAGAAGAGGAAGATGTCCCGGGAGCCCCAGGCAGGTGAGGAGGAAGTCGCTGCCCCTTTTCCCCTCTCCTGCTCCATCTCCCAGCCCAGCCTGGCCCCCGGCTGCAGGACAACCCCGCTGCCAACGCCGTCCTGCCAGGGATCTCCTTCCCCTTCTCTCTGGCACAGAGGCAAATCCCATCCTCTCCATGTCCTTCCTCCCCAGACAAGGAGCTGAGCACGGACACCAGAGAGGACAAATCCCCACAGCAGAACCTCGTGGAAGAGGCCGTTTTGAGCGGCTCCACAGCGCAGGAATCCAACGGGGAGGAAAAGCCCCGGAGATCCCACACGAGGAGGGGCTGCAAACGCAGATCACGGGGATCTGAGGAGGAAAGACCCACCCTGGGCCAGGGAGGTGGCCGGAGCTCGGAGCTGGAGGTCCATGAGCAGCTTCACGATAGGGAGAAGCCCCACAAGTGCTCAAAATGTGAGAAGAGCTTCAGCTGGAGATCCTCCCTCATCACACCCTAGAGCAGCCACACCGGGGAGAGGCCCTACAAGTGTCCTGAGTGTGGGAAGAGCTTCAGACACAGCTCTAACTTGACCCAACACCAACAGAGGCAACACTAAGGGAAGCCCTGCGAGTGCCCCGAGTGTGGGAAGAGCTTCGTGTGGTGCTCCAGCTCCATCCCCCGTGGGTGGATCTGCACTGGATGATCCCCAGTGACCCCGGTGGGCAGAGCCCCGGTGATCCGTGGTGCTGGTGATCCATGTTGGGAAGACACCTGGCTGGGGGCTCCACATCCTCCTGGCTTCCTGTGGGCACCTGGACACAGCCACAAACCAACATCAGACATCCATTGTGGAGAGCGGATTTGTCCACTTCTGACCTCAGAAAAATCTCACTTTTTGCATTTTCTGATGCCATCAAGCAACACTGGATGTCCTTGGAGGTCTTCTCCAACATAAATCCATCGTTTCAATTGTCTCAAGCGCATGGGCATCTTCTACAGAAAACAGGGACGGACCGGGTCAAACCCCACAGTTTTGGAGACAGTGCGGTGGAAACAGCTCCAAAAAAAGGTTCTTCCCACTCACCCAAGCACATGGATGCTCTGCCAGCAGGCACACGTAAATCCTTTTGTTTTGGCCTTGAAATGAAAAGGTTTCTGTTCATCCCTTTGAAAGCCCTGAAATTGGACTAAAAATAAAGATGTTGAACTAAGGCATGGATGGGGACATGTTGGGGACAATGCCATGGGTGGGGCCATGAGGAAACATGGGCATGGGTGGGGACACTGGGGACATGAACTGGGGCAGCATCAATGCCACCACCTTTGCCACAACAGTGCCACCAGCACCTTCATCTTGGCCATGGCAAAGCCCTGCCTGATGCAGTTCCTGCCACCACGTCCCCACTGTCACCACCGTGGTGTCCCACCGAAAGTCAGCCCCACCAGGGTGGGACAGGGAACTTGTTCAGCTGGGGACAAGTGGCCTGGAAGCGAGTGACAGCCACCAGGGTGTCCCAGGGCCACTGCACTCAAGTGACCCCACCACTCCTGGGGACGGGCTGGGGACAGGGCAAGGGTCAGTATCACCTGTGGGGTCACATGGCCCCGCAGTGGGTGTCACCAAAGGTGTCCTGGTGGCAGCATCTCAACAGCTGTGGTGACATTGTCCCCCGATGAGCATCCTGGTGACATCGTGTCCCCTCCCTCCGTGTGTCTCCAGCCCCTGCCATGGCTCCATCACCCCTCTGTGTGTGCCTGTCCCTGTCCCCTGTGTCCCTGTCCCTCGCCCCCAGTGGGGCCACAGTCCCTGAGGTCCCAGGCCCTGTACTGCAGGGTGTCCCCATGTTCTGCAGGGTGTCCCCCTGTCCCTCAGGATGTTCCCGTGGCTGCTCCTGACCCTGAGCATCTTCACCCATCCTGTCACAGGTAGGGACATCCCATGACACCCTGTGACACTCCATGACATCCCATGACACCCTTAGTCCTTTGATTTTGGGTCATTCTTCCCCCCATTTTGGGTCCTTTCCCCGTTTTAGGTCCACTCTCCTCAGACATCAGCGGATTCACACGGAGGAGAGGCCCTTCCGCTGCCCCGACTGCGGGAAGGGCTTCAAACGCAACTCACACCTCATCAGGCACCGGCGCATCCACACCGGCGCATCCACACCGGGAGAGGCCCTACGAGTGTCCTGAGTGTGGGAAGAGCTTCTCCAGGAGCTCTGACTTGACCAAACACCAATAGAGGCGCCACTAAGGGAAGCCCTGGGAGTGCCCTGAGAGCAGGAAGAGCTTCGTGCGCTGCTCCAGCTCCATCCCCCGTGGGAGGATCAGCGTTGGATGATCCCCAGTGACCCCCGTTGGGCAGAGCCCTGGTGATCCGTGGTCCTGGTGATCCCTGTTGAGAAGACACCTGGCTGGGGGAGCTCCACATCTTCCTGGCTCCCTGTGGGCACCTGGATGAACTCAGGGGCAGGAACATCCATCAGGACACAGACCGACACTGGGAAATCATTGGGTGGAGCAGGTTTGTTGACTTTCGACCCCAGAAAATCTTTTGCGTTGAATCCTATCTTCTGGGGCTTCAAGGAATACTGGATGGTCTTGGATGTCTTTTCCAACCTCAGGGACTCCACAATTTTGATTTCCTGTTTCCTGAGGGTGTCTTCTGCAGCCAGATGGTGATCTGGGACAAAGATCAAGGTTTTGGAGAAAGTGGGGTGGAAACCCCTCCAAAAAAGTTTCTTCCCTCCCACACAAGCACATGGATCCCCAGCTGGTACGGACACAGAAATCCTTTTCTTTTGGCCTTGATTTGCTTTTCAATTCTTTTCATCCCTTTAAAAAAATCTGACACTGGGGTAAAAATAAGGACATTGAACTAAGACCTGGGTGAGGGCATGGGAGACATAGACATGGAGAGTGACATGGGGACACCTGGACATGGAGGGGGACATGGCCATTCCTGGGGACACAGGGGGCATGGGCTCAGATGGAGATGTGGGGGACAATGACAGGGATGGAATCATCATGGGGAGACAGCCATGGGTGAGGCCATGGTGGGACATGGCCAGTGACATGTGGGGACATGGCCATGGCCGGTGCCATGGGGGGAACTTGCAGGGGCTGTGGGGGATGCTGGGTGTGAGGGAGTTGAGGGTTCCTGGGAGGGACTTGAGGCTTGCTGAGGGCTTTGGGGACCCCAGGCCAGGCGGCTGTGGCAGTGCTGGGAGACCCTGGCGGAGGTTCTGGGGCAGCTGCTCAAGGAGCCCCTGACCTGAAACCCCAGCCGGGCATTGGGCTCCTGGAAGGGAATGAACGTCCTTGTCCCCAGGAGGGAAATCCCAGCAGCCCCAGGGTGTTGGGGGCAGCTGAGAGGCCACAAGAGGGAGGGGAAAGCCAGACAGAGCTATCTGTTTCCAAAACTGTCCCCCAAAAATCCCAAACTCATGGATTCTTTGCAGGAAAAAGCTTCCAGGAGGTGCCTGAATTAAGGGGAAGGCGGGAGGGGACCCCCAGACTGAGCAGGAGTCGCGTGCAACCCCCAAATGCAAGCATGAGTGTCTTGGCTTATGCAACCAAAAATGTGTGTTCTATTTCATGTGTTGAAAGCAGCTGGAGAGGTTTTTATCTGTTATTGTGGTGTGTTTTACTTGTGTTTCCAATTGCAGCTCAGTTTTAGTGGTCAGTTTTATGCCCCCCTCCTATTTTGTATTGTTATAGTATATTTTATCCCGAATGGATTGTTCCCTTTCCTCCTGTATTGTTGGTTTTGCCCTTGTTGTCTATCTTCGCTAGACCTGCCCTTCCCTCCTCCTACAGAATTGTCAAGCCTTCCCTAACCCTGCCCCTTCTTCCAGACCCTTCTCTGTCAATCCCCCAACCTTTGACGCCCCAGTGGTTGGTTTAAACTGTTCCCTCCCCTTGTGTTCTTTCATTGCTCTGTGCATTGTACTCCCCGCCTTATGTTCCTCCCCCATGTCACCGGTATTGGTTGGAAATTGTATCCTCTCCCAAGACCTCCCCCACTTATAAGCCCCTGCAAGCCCAGGTTTTGTGCCTTTTTCTGTCCCTGACCTTCCGGGCAATCAACACCTTTGGAAATCACACAGAAGGCCTCTCCCTGTTCCTTGTCCCTGCCCTCGACGCGTGCCACCTGTGCTATAGAGCAACTGTGCCCTCCAGCTGCACCCCGGATTGCCTGGCTTTCTGGGGGCAGCCCACTCCTGGCGACAGTGCCGGGAGTTGGCTGGGCTGAAGAACACCAGCATCACGTCACTGGGAAGGGATTGGGAGGAGGTTTCAGGGTATCCTGGGTGGGCTGGGGGAGACTGGGATGGAGCTTGGAGGGGCTTGGGGTGTCTGTGAGAGATTTTGGGGGGTCCTAACCCCTGTAGAACCCCCAGAGTTGTTGCCGGACTCCACCCACAGCAAGATGCTGACGGGGATTGGGGGCTTCGTGTTGGGCTTCATCTTCCCGGCACTGGGGCTCAGCTTCTACCTGTGCAGGAAGGTGAGGGGGGGTCCCGGGGGTCGTGTCCCCCCTCCCCCGGAGCGTGTGTGCTCCCCCCAGGGTCCCCCAGCCCGGTGTCACCCCCTTTTCTCTGCCCACAGAGCTCCTGAGCCAGCAGCACCCGCAGCCTCTCCCTGTGGCCTCGGGCCCGGCCAGGACCCCCCGCTCTGTCCCCGCGCTGATTTTGGGGGGGTTGTGTGTCCCCCCAGCCCTGCTGGCACTCTGTCCCCGCCCGACTGCTCCCAGTGTTCCCAGTAAAGCTTCCCAGTTTGCCCCGCTCCCGTTTATGTGGGGTGGTGGGGAGGTGTGGAGGATGGGTTCCTCCAGAAATGGGGACATGTGAGCAATCCAGCTTCTCTGGATAAATAAGGCCCGTAACCGTTCAAAGGCAGAGCAGCCACGCACAAGAAGGAACAAAAGGTGACAGAAGTCACGTCCCAAGAAGAACAAAGGATGCTAACAGCTTCAGAGTGTGAGAATTGGATAGAAGCTAAATGAAGGACTGCATAAACCTGCTGGATGTGCAAAAGTCATCAACCAGTCCGGGCTAAAAGGCTGACGTGGGCTTTTAGGGTATATCCAATTGCAAAGCAGCACGTAACGCGTGATTAAGGCTGAAAACTGTATAAAAGGTACTGTCACATTGCAATAAATGGCTCACTTTGATCATATTGATCATGGAGTGATGGCCCATTCCTGATTCTTCTGCAAGTGGCCCCCGAGATAGGGACCAGACCCTTGGATTCCTCGAATGCTGCAGGACAGTGGAAAGAGGAATGGAGGAAGAGCGGAAAAGCCGACTGAAAACATCCCTGCTGCCCCGGCAGGAAGCCTCGCCGAGGAGACGGCAGGGGGGGAAGAGGCACGGCAGAAAGGCCGGCGATGTGAAGCAGCTGCAGGCTACCGGAATTTATGAAGAAAAACTCCCCCTGCTCAGGTGAGCGGTCGGGGAGAAGATGGGGCTCAGTGCCTGTCAGGAGCCACGGCTGTGGCAGCGACCCCCCCGCCTGATGCCAGCCAGCACGCTGGCAGCCTGCATGGCCTGCTCAGGTGTTGGTGGGCTGTTGGGTTACCCAGTGTGGTTGGAGAGGGAGATTTTCTTCCTCCAATCCACAGTCACTGCTGGAATTCTAGAAATGTTGAAGGTTGCAAATAAACTGCCTCTTTTCTGCCCTGGACATCTCAGCGTGTGGGTGTCATTTCTTCGTGTTGTGTGTGACAACTGGAGTGGCTCTGAGCAGGGAATCATGTTGGAAGTTACTGGGAGCAACTGGGAGTGAGTGGAAACTCCCTGCTGCCAGCCAGCTCCTCTGCCTGCAATCCCTTCCCGTGCTGGCAGCACCAGCTCCCTCTTGCCTCCAGCCAAATGCCTGCCTGCACCTTGGGCTGCCTTGGCCAGCTCTCTTTTTCCAAGCCTTGGACTCTCAGGCTTCTGCCCCAGCCCAGGGACGTTTGTTATTTCCATCACCTGCTGGTTTTACACCAGGAACCATTCTGCTTTTACCGAAGAGGTGAATCTTTGGGATTGTGGTGCTTTCTTGTACACCCTGTCCTGTTAGGACCAAGAACACGCTGTTCTTACAGCTTGTATTGTGGCTGTTCCTGCACCATTTATTCCACACTGCATGACTAAAGAAAATCTCTCCTTTGCCTTACTGAGTTTGAGCCACAGCTTAGTGCAAATATGTGTTAAAAGAGAATGAATGCCATGACCCCCTTTTATTTTTTGGTCACTAGTGGATACCTCCCTGGAGGATACAGAACAACTCAAAAAGTTTGTGCATACAATGAAGAAAACGCAACGCAAAATTCCCTCTGGATGACGAGGTTAGAAAACCTGTTTTAATCTGTGTCACTGTTTCTCACCACATCTACTTCAACTGACAATAAATTCAGCTGATTTTCTCCAGGCTGAGGCAGTTTTGCAATGAAGCAGCAGCGTGTCATGATGCTCAATAACAATCTGGCATTTCCTACAATGCTGACTGCTACAGAGTCTGTCAGTACACAGCCAGGCAGACTGGGTTATCACAGTTATCCCTCCCTTCCCGTCCATCCCATTGTCTCTTCTGCAGGAGATGCAGGCTATGGAAAACAAGGCAAGGTTGTTCCCTATTTTTCTTCTCCCACAGCACTTGTTAGACACCATGTTTTTTCCAAGGATTGCTTGTGCTTCTCTCTGCCCAGCTTGCTTCATTCTCATTCTACAAAAGCAGAGAGCTGAAGGAGTCTCAGGCATGTGAGTGCCTGATCTCTCTTTCCCTCGAAAGGCTCTGCCTCCCAAAGCCCTGGTTTCCTGCTGTGCTCTGGCATGGGAGCCATTCAAGCCCAAAACACAAGGGCAGTGGATTTCAGCTGCCAAGCCTCTCTTGGCAATGGATTGCTTTGACCCTGCAGCCTCCATGGGCAAGGGCTCTGTGGGAGCAGGGGCCATCACAGCCTGGGAGCTGCACACAGAGCCAGGAAAAGGAGCAGATCCTGCTGCCTTCTGCTGCTGCTGATCCTGGCAGCAACTGCCCTGGGAGTTCCTCCAGGGAACTTCACACCAAGGGCTTCCATCCTTGGAGTGGCTGTGAGAACTTGTTCCTTCCCAGGTCTCCACCATCCCTCTGGGTTCTGGAGCATCTCAGCACAAGTGTCCATGGCCCTTCCTGCATCCCCAGCCTGCAGCAGTTGCAGTCCTTGTTGCCTCTCCCTTGCTGCAGCTCCTTTGCCCAAGTGCTGCCAAAGGCAGTGGAGCTGGCTCAGGATCCCTGGTGGCTCCTGGGCTCCAGGATGACCTTCAGAGGGACACTTGGAGCGCTTCCTAAAGAGCTGCCCGTGGCATGGGGGGTGGATTTGTCCTCCCTGGGGGCTCTGCTTGGAGCTGTGCGCTCCGTGGAGTCCCGGAGTTTTCTCAGCAGGCCTTGGCAGCGAGTTCTCAGCCAACGGGTGGCTCTGCTGCCATCCCAAATCTGCAGGGCTTTCCTTGCCCAGCCGGAGTGCAAGTGGAATGATGTGCTGGGCCATGGATGGAATCCCATGGACAAAA